>JASDQU011177210.1:16104-26559 GCA_032191745.1 Picea mariana
ACCATTAAGTAGTTTATTTATTTTCTTTGTTTTAGGACTTTAGTGTTCTAATGGAGCCATTAAACCCGTCAGAATATATTACACCAAACAGCTTGGATTAATTAGACAACCCCGGTTCGGATCTATTCTTCCAGTTGAAGCATGTCAAATTTTCCCATCAACAAAGACAAATCTGATGAAACAACTCATATGAGTCAATAACAATACAATTTACAGCTACATGCTCCTCCGACTTACAAACTGAAATATACAGTTATAAACATTTCTCAAAACTTCCTCCAGTCTTGCGTCGAACCCCCATTTATCCCTCATATCATTCATCTAATGTATTTATAGTCAAAACAATAGACATTTCATGTTTCTTGGGCGCCTCTTCTCGAATGTCGTATGTCTTCTCTTTTCTGTAATGTTCCTTTTGTCAGAAGGAAACTCTAGTCAGCATGGGTTTGCAAGAAAAACTTTCTTCTGTGGTACTTCGGGCTGACAATTTTCTGTCTCCTCGGCCAGACCCTCCATGCTTCCATTTAAGGGGGTAGTTGATTTTTCAACCACCGGTCCTTCTTTCATTGACTGATTTCTCCTTGGGATGAGGACGAGGTCTAACGCCTAGTTTGTTGCCACACATTGCTCTCGGATTGGGACCTATATAAGCACGTGATTGCGGAAGTTTCCAAGGGTGGTTGGATCCACACCGCTCCAACCGCCACAATCCACCACCAAATTCCATGTACCTCTTTAGCTATACCATGGTTTCGATTGTGGGACCACTCTAAGATTTTAACGTTCAAGCACTTTTTGTCCCTGCAATGAAGTGTGGCCATCGATCTTGATGTAATCCGTGATATGGGAACGCCCTGCTTTTGTTTTCACGTGTTTCTCTTGGATGGACCCTTTTTCCTGTGCATAAAACCAAAATATCTATAGTCCTTGTTGATTCGAAATCAACAGTCCACAATTACTTCAGGAGTTCGGAATTCGGGCCTTTTCAATGCATAGTTCTTATAATCCTCTGGAGTGTCTTATCTCTGAAGTGAGATATTTGCCTCCATGTGTCCTCTTTTTTTGGAAAGTCGAGATTCACTTCGGGATTTTGGGCTTTAGGAGTTTTCTTCAGCTTTCTCGTACGATCCTCCGAAGTTTTAGATCTACATGCACGTGGCCTCTTGATTTGGATGACCGAGATTTACTTCGGGAGTTCGGGCTTCAAGATTTTTCTTCTGCTTGCTCGCACAATCCTCCGAAGTGTCGTATTTATGAAGTGTTAGATCTACCTTCACGTGGCCTCTTGATTTGGACAATTGAGATTTACTTCATGAGTTAGGGCTTCAAGATTTTTCTTCTGCTTGCTCGCGCAATCCTCCGAAGTGTCGTATTTCTGAAGTGTTAGATCTTCCTGCACGTGGCCTCTTGATTTGGACGACCAATATTTACTTCGAAACTTCGAGAAATTATTTCTCTAGTCCTTCGCTCCACAAACCTTTTGGAGTGCTAAGTCTCCAAAGTGAGAGATATGGCGCCGCGTGTCCTCGTTGATGGACGGTCCAGATGAAATCTAGGCTTTAGGATTTCGGGAGTCCTTTACTCACTCAACTTCTTCTTGCTTCCTCCCAGAGTATGAGATCACCTGACACATGTCCCTTGCTTGAATATCAATGATACTAAGCGATTGTGGTCTCACCACTTGCACAAACTTTAATTTCCTTCCCGATCCCCGCAATGTGAATATGCTTGTTCATAGTGAAATCGATATGCATCGTTGATCTGTTGATCTAGCAAGATTAACAAACCTGAGCGATTGTGGTCTCACAACTTGCAGAAACTTTAATTTACTTCCCGATCCCTGCAATGCCTCCTCATCGTCGATCTCTCTCCAATGATATCTAATGGTCGTGACTCAATCTTTTCTTGATCTGACGGCTGATATTTCTATCGTTTAGATCTTACGGCTGAAAATTGAACCCGTTGTTTGCTTTTATTTCAACCCCGAAATGGACTTCTTTGAATGTTGCATTTTTCTCATAGTTTTTCCATACGCATACAACATACTTGACTGGCATGTCTTTATCAACCAAAAGAGGAAAAACTTATAGGAAGGTATGAAGAAAAGAGAGAGAGACTCGACAGAGGTGTAGACCTAGGTTTTAACAATAACTACATATGACCCATGACAATTTTATGTGCTAACAACACCTACCTAACGTGTGGAACAATTCCTGTGTGACACATCATCATCAGGCATAAATTTCTCCACTCAGATGTTGACACTGGTTCATTGCACATTGGATGGGGTCACATCATTGGCACGTGTCCTCCTCTACTCACATGGTTATAACCAAAATCAACGACTAGGATTTGATCTTCCCTTATCACTGATCTATGGTCAATATCATCCCTCGGAGTACCTCTCGTCGAAGTCCAATTTATTTGGATCCAACGACTATCATTGACTAAGGTTACTCTCTGACTGATTGATGACCCTTACTCTCTCTCCATGGTCTCTCACTAGAGTGCCTCTCTTCAAATCACTCCGACCAGTGCCCCTTCAAAGAATGGTCTAGATCTTTCCAACCTAAAAATTTAACGGTTAATATTAAGGCACCTATCCCTGGACTTAAAACAGATAGGGGATCATGCCCAATCCTCTCTACAAATTATAGGCTGACACGTGTCTACCTATGGGACACGTTGGCACCCCTCATCAATATGATGTCACCATGGCATTACCCACCTTTTTTATATGCTCAAGCAGGACCCACTCCTTAGATATACGACAGAGGTTCGATCTTTCCTCCATTCTGATCAACAATCCATATCATTTATTGGAGTCCCTCCCATCGGAATGCACTTGTTTCAGTGACTCTAACCACTATTACAGGATTCTCCAATGGAAAATGGAGATCTAATCACCGCACCATGATCAACGACTAATATTTAGGGAAACAACTTAGAGGCTTTCTCACCTAAGTAGCCCACTTTTGTTCCGTCAACCAATCAACTATCAATGCACGTCTCCTCTTGAGACATGTTAGTTGCCACGTTGGCATCCTTGTAAATATGATGTCAATGTCCCTTTATATAGACCTCTTAAATCCCTCCTTTGACAGGCACCTGCTATTTATTCTCAAATTTTCACCAATATACGGTCCAGATCTCCTCCATCGGAGTCCCCTATTGACCTCACACTCGACCACTCCAATTAATTGTAGAGATCTATCCACCTGCAAATCCAATGGTTTGTGATTAAGGTGACCTTCCAAATGCTTTAGTCCAATAGGGGCCCATCCTCAACCCTTTGAAAAATTAGGTACTGACACGTATTATCCTTAAAGATGTGTTGGTCGATACAACAACATTCTCGTCACTCTAACTACCAATTCTAACTAACGGTCGAGATCATCTCATATCTCAATCCCAAGATAGATCAACGACTATTATTGACTCATAATACAACCTCTCCAGGAATCATAGCCTACTTCAATGAAGGGTCAGGATATATTCGTTGTGTTGATCCAACGACTACGATTCTTTCAGGCTCAAAACATGGGTTTTTTCTCTAGGTTATCGGTCTGATTAAGGACTTAGCATTTTAGGGATTTCTTCCAGGTATTTTCTAAGGCTTACTAGGCCTTCAAATATTTGTATTTCTTCTCTAAATTGACTAATGTATTCTCTCTTCACCGCTTGGGTGAATATATGCATCCAGTAGAATTTCCATTCCAATAAGGATACTTTCATAGAGCTTTAAAGCTCTCCAAACTGCACATAAAACTTCCCAGGTTACACAACATTTCTTCCTCCATTCTTCCAGCAAGCAATAAGCCTTGATACTTATTCACCCAAATGAGGATTTCATTCCACACAACCATTCATAAAAAGGAGAGGTTAATGACACAAGGTCTATCTTCCTTCTTGGGCCTTCAACATGCTATTATTATAATATCCCATTCCTTTTGGAAATTATTATTCATTTCTTAACTTTCTAACCTCTTTTCTTTTCACAGGCATCACACTGCAACAATACTTTGCTACGCACCTATGACGCACAAACATATTGATATATCTAGGGTTATATTCACAAGAGGAAATCGATTGTACTATTTCTTTAATCAATTAAGATAAAACATAGGGTCCTCCTGCTCATACACGCAATACACATGCAATTCAATTTGGGCATATTATTATGCGAGTAGAATGAATTCCAATAGAACAATATCAACACCATTGACTAGGTATACACAATTGCACACAATCAAATGCATCAATCCTTTATCTCCATTTAATTACATGGAGTGAAGATATACTTATCTGATTTATGGACATGACAGCTTACCAAATGACTATGGGTGTTCGCCTCTCCACCCAACTATAGGCTCTGCATGCTCAGTCACTTTGGCTGCAGGACACCCCTATGCCAAGCCATGATACCATCAAGGAATTTTCTACACTCCATCGTGCATTCTTTAGCAGTATATTTCTTCCTTCGATGCTCAAATTCTCCTCGAGTTATTCTCCTATGCATATATATATTGCACACTTTTTCCTCCATCCTCTAAGGCCATCCTTCTGGGCATGCTCCTCCTGCACACACTCATGCATTCTTTTTCCTATCTTATTGTGTGTCTCCTGCATGAAATCTGGAAAGTTCTCAACCTGTCCCATTCCTTCTGTCAGAAGGAACTCGAGTCAACCTCGAGGGTTATGGAATGGTACACTGGGTACCTTTGGTTGAAAACTTCCTTTTGTCTCAGCTAATCCCTCCATGCTTCCATTCATTGGGGTGGTCGGTTGCTCAACCACCAATCCTTTTCTCATTAACTTATTTTTCCTTGGGATCATGTTAAGGATTATTATTCCAAATCAAATATTTCAGCAAGGAGGATTGGGTCATCTTAGCATGATGAACCCCTCTCTATGTTCCCTCACTCTTTTCTCTAGTGGTTTCATTTCCAGTACTCAAGGCTTCACCCCCAAAGTTAGTCGTTGGAAGTTACAATTAAACAATAATACATTTACATTGTTTTCATGGCATGGTATGGAAATAATTAATCATGAATAATTACAAGTTGGGGAAAACATGGGTGTTACACCATTGGCCATCGACCATTCGTAAATAACATGGAAACTATGTTGATGTGGCATGACATGTGGATGTTGATGTGGCATGACATGTGGACACTAACATGGCACTCTGGCAGACATGGAATGACACATGGATGTTGACGTGGAATGCCATGTCATCACCCTCTTTCTTTCATTTTCCATCGACAATTTCTCTTGGATGATTCAAACACCTCACTGAATCGACCAACACCCGACCATTGACCATTGATGATCAACACTTTCCCTTGCTCTATAGAAACACTTTTCCAAATCGCCCGAAACTCGACCATGGATCGTTGATGATTTCTATTGGCGACTAAAAAATTTCACCAATTCGGCCTACCTAACCATCGACCGTCGACAATTTCTCTTGGCCAACTCCAAACTCTTCGCCAAAATCCCTGATCCGACCATCAAAATATTCTATTGTTGAACTTCAACACTTAGAAATTTTTGATCAAATACTTGGTGAATTTAGACCATCAATCTATCATTCAAAATGATCTTGGTTATTGATCCATCAAACTTTTCTCGACTCTACTAATGAGTCTCGATGGTTGATTTTCTCAATTTTCGAAGCTTTGAAAGAAAATCCTAACTGTTGATTGGCACCAACTTCCCAACTATTGAAAATGAATCTAGACCATCGATATGTCTCATTTTCCCAACTGCTAGACCTTTCCAAACTCTGAAAACCTTATAAAAAAATTTTAAATTTATTAAAATGAATCTAGGCTGTTGATCTCGAGATCAAATACGACCTTGATCATCGATTCACTGAAATATTCCTAGCTCCTTTAGCCTCCATTAAAACGGGAATTTTGACCTTCCAGGTTAAATCTAGCTCTACAAATCTACAAATTGACACCATTAAATTTCTCACCGATGGCTACGAGGCAAATCCAACCTAAATTTGCCCACAAATTTGGGGATTTCGAATTGATTTTTCAATGTTTTTCCCCAAATTCGCACAGACTGAAATTTTTAACAACGAATTTGTTGAATTTGGATTCGTTCTTGGCCCACACAAGACCGATATTTGAACCAAAAGCTCTGATACCATCATGTAACGTTCCTCATCCAAATTGAGGACCATTACACGTGGAAAAAGTTATAAATTAAAATTTTTACAACTAACTAATTTACTGTAGCTTATCGGCTACGAATTATACATATATTTAACTATTGTTTGATACCATAAATTATATGCATCTACAACATGCTAAAAATGACATGAATGCAATTTAAATAACTAGAAAAAACAACATATAAATAATTCTCAATTACAGAGTTAATGCACTACAAATAAACTCTTAATGTAACCAGAAACAAGATAAAACACTTATATTTTAGAAACAATTGTGAAACCGTCTACTTGGGATGAACATTCCACCCAAACATAGAATTGATGTTTTAAATATCAACAACATGTAACCCCCCAACTGGGGCTAGCAATCCACAAAAGAGGGTGGTCTCTCACTGTCCACACACAACTCAGAAATCCCACAACCCAATGGTATTCTCCTACAACTATCCTAATTTTCCACTAGCTCTCTTCCTCTCGACCTGTCCAACCTAAGGAATGTACCCCTTCACCGATCTTAATACCTCGGGCATCTCATTCATTTATCAAGGTCCCTCTAGCACATGTAACCAAGAATGTCTCTATTGGGAACTCAAGGGAACTCACTGCTAGGAAAACTACCAGCCAACAATAGAAAACACTTGTTGTTACAGTGCAACTCACACAAGGGTTCACTCTTCAGTCCTGGAAACTTGGATCTTTAGTCTGCTGCTCCAAAATGCTCCAAAAATTCTCCAACATGCTACAAAATTTCCCCTCCATGGTTTCTCCAACTCTAATCTCTCTTTCTTGCTCTATGCTTGGCGTTCATGCAAAAACACTAAATGTCTAAAACTGTTGTAACTACCCATATGAATTTTCTCTCTTTGGCTTGCTTTCTTGATTCACACACTACCCCAAGATAATTGTACTCAACCCCCATGCTCCGAATAACTATGGGATGTGACTTTTTACACCCACCCTCTTA
Source organism: Picea mariana (assembly GCA_032191745.1). Lineage (NCBI taxonomy): Eukaryota > Viridiplantae > Streptophyta > Pinopsida > Pinales > Pinaceae > Picea > Picea mariana. The sequence continues at coordinate 23,256 of JASDQU011177210.1, forward strand.
CATGTATTCAATGATTGGATTTGGGGACACTCAAATAAGAAAATAGAGTTTAGTGCATAGTCATAATAAAATTCAAGAATGTGGGTTGAATTAATAGACATGGGTAATTCCCCCTTGGACCCATCTTAGATATTCTTTTAGACTCTCTTGTCTCTTGTGGATTAATTCATCCCCCATCTCTGCTCATATCCCCTTTGCAACTAGCATCACATTTTATTATTTAACTTAGAAATATAATTCACATATACATTGTTTGGCCATAGCCACACATTATATCTATGTCAAACATTAATTAAACCTGGGATTATAGCGGGGATGTTACACTCCACTTCCCCAAGGTGTTGAAATACTTTTCTGAACAACTTCACTTTGAGATACCAGCATTTTAGATATGTCATTACCATAAAATGCAAGCACACTCCCTAGTCATGCGCTAGTCCACTTCAATCCTTTTGCCAAAAATCCTTGAAAAAATCCAGCATCAACCAGACCAAAAAGGGCCATGTACAACTATGACATAAGCCCAAAGGGTTGTTTCTTCCCATTGTAGTGCACAAAATTTATCAAAAGGGGTTCATATGGAATAATCCTTATATTAGAAATTAATAAAGGACCTATTTTTGGTAGGAATTTTTTTTTAGCCACCATAGGAGAATCCTTGGAAAAAATGGAGAAGTCAATACAAGTGTATCCATAATTTCACTCAACAATCCACCCATCTCTTGTTTTCTTGTCATATCAAAGTTGGATGAGTTGGCTAACAACTTCTCATCCTCAATATTAGTGGGTCTACCATTAGCTTCTTCGGCAGTGGTAGGAACAACACATTCAACGCCAAATCCATTGCCAATGCAATCCATTTCCATAGCAGGCCCCTTTTCTGATATTTTAGGATTTGTTGTTGTTGGTGTTTTAGGAAAATCTAAAGAATTTCTTCCCTTGCACTAAATTCTGAGGTTTCTTCCACTAACAGGAGGCTTGTTGAGATTGTTAAAAACCATTGCAAGTATTTCATGTTTGGATGAAGAGAATATATGGGTTGTTGACTTCAGACGTGTATACACTTGAAAGTGCGATGACACCATTGGAGGCCAACTGAGATGCAAATGGGGGGAATCGACAACTTGTGCGTTTAATATACACCTATATGCTAATCAACATAGATTTCCAAAGGATTATTGAACATGATTTCATTTTCCATAGTTTATGAAAACACAACTCTATGAAATTGTTTGCAGGAGATGACTAACTTGGTGATGAATCCTTATGCTCCTTAGATTGTACAAAATTACAAATCATTCAACTAATCCTTGGATGGATAAATAGGGTTTAGGCGAGGGATGGAAAATTCCAATGTGAGTCTTGGATTTTTCGAAGCAAAACCTTCCACTCTTATCGAAGGTTTTTCTCCATATTAAGCTCCACAAGAAGTATTATGTGATAAATTGATAGGTGAAAACGGAACTTTTCTTATGAATTGTGTGTCATGAACAAGTGGATTGTTAGAGTGAGTCATGGGTGACCCATAAAAGTATGAATGAGAATTAACTAAGAGATTTCATATTCAAGCAAGACAAATTCGAAGAAACCTGTAAAACTATAATTCCTTCCAACCTTTCCATATTATTCTATAATCAAATCATGAGAGTAATCTTTGCAATAGATAGACAAAGAGACAATAAGAAACCTTATACATAAACCAATTTTCTACATAGAGGAATATATTTCTTTACCTAAACATGAACCATCATTACCTAAACATAATATATAAAGAACTACCAGAAACCTGCAGATTTTGAAAACATAATATATAAAGAACTATATATATTATGGTAGAAAATCATGGCAGACAACCTGCATATTTTGAAAACACAATATATAAATAACTACCAAAAAAATAGAGATAAAATTATCTATTGAAATTTGTAGGCCAACAACTAGTTGAGTGAGCGATTTCCACCCAACTGTAGGTAATCCACAACGGACACCACCCCCTAGTCGAGTTGTGATACCACCAGGGTGAAGTAGGCCAATAAAACTTTGCCCCATGCGACACAAGGAGTACCTCCTTCTCTGTTGCACAATAAATCAAATAATCCTCCTCTTAGTGTTATTCAACATGTTCATATAAAGGTCCAAGATGTTATCTCAAGCTTCAACATAATCTCCATTGTTTCTTGGCTTTTCCTCAAGGTATACAAGCTTCATTTCATGGAAACTCTTTCTTTTTCCCCTTTTTATCACACCCCTTTCTTCCCATTCAATTTTTTTTCATGCATGATGGCAAGAGAATTCAAACTCAACTTCTTTTCCTAGTTCCAAGAATGTAGGGGAGACAACTTGCTATATTTTAGGAAAGATGGCTTAGATTGAGGGAATGTGTTTCCTCCACTCCTCTTATTGTATTTTATCTTGGCAAATCAGATTTTGAAATGGATGAAGGTTCAAGGTAACCCCCCTTAGACCCCCTCACCTTTCCCTTCTTGCGGTATCATATCCCCTTTAGGCACTCATGCTTAGTTGGCCTAAGCCATTTTTTTATTAATAATAGAAATAAAATACTTACATTATTTAAGAGGGTCAAACTGGGATGTTACATAAAACAAGTAACTAAAAGTTGATCAAACATCAACTATTCTATAAATAGAATATTCCAAGTTCAAATAAATTAGGAAAAATATTGAAGAAGTCAATGACATGGCATCCAAAAATAATATTGTACTTAGTAATTGGCCCACCTATTTTGGATCCACATGCAGCTAGCTGAAATTCCAACAAGTTCTTCTGAATGATCTGGCATACAAGAAGAATTCAACGACTAACCCTCATGCCTCTGATTCCTTAACAAAATAGATCAACCAAGAGAAACAAGTCAAGACAGAGTTGCTAGAGAAAGAATGACAATGGTTCCTAGAAGGAAAAAATGCTCAACTAGAAGCAGGGAGTGTTATTACTCACATGGAATAGATAATTCAACAAGCACAACACATTGAGAAACAATACAATCCTGACTTGGCATCATTTCAATACAACCCGATCACCACAAATATGGAATAGTTATCACAAATGAAGTCATTACAAGTGCAAGCTCAATGCACAATAGAAGAATGGAAAACCTTCGAACAACTATTGCAACAACTTGGATCACACATCCATACAATCTCCTTGACTCCAACAAAAATTAAAATAACACCTTAGAAGCAACATTCAATACCCTCTCCATTGAAACCAAGATTCCATTTTTTTTAGATCAAGCACATCTACATCACACGCTCCACCTACTAAACCCATGGTGTTTCCACCA
>JASDQU011177211.1:0-12499 GCA_032191745.1 Picea mariana
CACGTAACACTTGTTTGCATCTAACAAGTTATTTCAATACTAACCTCTTTAATGTCCTTGGTAAATGTGTTATAAGGGTTCATAATTTCATGGGTGGTCCCAATTGTTTTATTTTTGGGTATCTCCTTCCTTCATGTGGTATAGGAACAAATGGTGGACAATTCATTTAATTCATTTAAGAGTTCAAGGTCAAGGTCAAGTTCAACTGTAAAATCTTTGTAAAACCATTGTAAAAAGGAGTCTTCAAAAGGATAGAATCCAAATAATATGATATTCTCATGGTATTCTTAAGTTATGAAAAAAAATTGTAATCTATTGCATGAGAGTATATTTATGAGAGGTAGAGTGCATGTAAAAGTTATTTTTGAGCTAAGATAAAGTTATGATGAGAGTTAGTATCAAAGTAGAGTTGCTTGCTAAGATAGTCAAAGACTGAGTCAAGTTGCATGAAGAGATCATCTTGATGAATGAGAAGCTTTGAAGAAGTTATGTAAAAACTATGGGATTGAGAAGTTGAAGGTACATGTTTAGTGTTGGCCGTGTAACATCCCACTCTTGCACGCACTGAGCAAACTTATTCTTTGAGGACACTTGCTTGCAAGTGATCCGGATTATTATATTATTGGCCATTTGATTATGATTATGAGAAATTATGGATATGATGATATGTTATTTTGTTGTATTGACATAGACATGTGCTATTGACTGGGTTCTCCTGAGTGTGCAGCACTTTGGAACTCGAGGATGCAGAGGTGTCGATGAAACCCCTTGGACTCTGGATTGAGTCAGGGAGTGGACTGTTGGGTTGAATATTGTTGATGTGACATATGTACATATGATTAGATGTTATGATGATTAATTATTATTGTTGACATGATTCGTTGATGGATGCAGGATGATGATATCTTACTGACCAGACTCACATGTGGAGTACAGGGGTCATGCAGGACAACTAGAGACTCGAGAGAGAGGTGTGGACAATAGTTGTGCCACAGCCTACTAGCACTCTCGTCGTGGCTCGAACTCTAGGTTAACGATTACCTAGTTCAAGAAGACCCACGATGTCCTGAGGGAAGACTGTGACAGTCGCTCACGATGATTCTAAGGGGCACACAATAAGGCAGGGGCCTTATTCCTTATAGTCCCTTAGTCTCCCACAAGATCACCTGGCAGAGTRTTGACTCCAGGGGTTTTTGATGTCTACCAAGTCAGTCAAGAGGCGAGTGGCACCCTTGGAGCACATAGTGTGTCCTGAAGGGCACATCGCGCAAGGAAAACAAAAAGAGGCAAGTGGCACCCTTGGAGCACGTAGTGCATCCTGAAGGGAATGTCGCATAAGGAAAACGGAAAGAGGCAAGTGGAACCCTTGGAGCACCTAGTGCATCCTGAAGGGCACGTCGCGATTTTAACTAGTAAGTGAATAAACCTAGTCGGCCCTAAAATGAATGATGTGATAAGTAAGAATTAAAAACAATTTTTCCCTAATGAAAATTTTGCCCAACCTAGAGAAATTAAAACCTAGGTCTAAGTAGAACATGTGGTAAAAAATTAATAATAAATAAACATGTAATAAGAAGGGAGTAAAAAATTCAAATTTGTTTATTTAAGTCAAATTATCATGAAGAATTAAAATTTTAAAAAGGGAAATGGTTGTTTTAATCTATTTTTGCTAATTTAATTTTAGTTAAAAAGAAAAGAGGGTAAATGGTTGTTTCATCTACACTTGCTAAATTAAATTTTAATTAAAGAAGAAAAATGGTAATTGGTTGTTTTATCTACACTTGCTAAATTTTATTTTTAGTTAAAAAGGAAAAAGAGGGAAACTTAAAAGAAATAGGAAACTTAAGGAAAAAGGGGAAACCTAAAAAGGTGGGGAAGGTAAAGAAAAATCTCAATGTCTAACTTAGTAAGGAATCTTTCCATTATAACTTTCTAATTATGAACTCAACAAGGAATTAAGTAAGGCATAAGTCATTTAAGAAGTGTAAGGGAATTTTGGGACACCTAGGAGCATTTATAGAAATTCTTTTAGGTGGGTGAGGGAAATAAGAATAATTAATTAATTAATAAAATTAATTATCTAGTGCAACTAGGGGGATCAGGCAACATGTGTATGGGGGAGGTTTTTCCTAATTAAAATTAATGAAAAAAGAATTTAATGAGAATTTGGGAAACTAATTACTTAAAAACTCTATAAAAAGTATGGAGGAGGAGGAGTATGGATGTCATCTTTATGCGTAACATTACGCTGCTGAATTTTTTTCTTGACTGATCTTATATTGTGGGAGTTAGGATACCCAACTCAGGTAACGAGTGGTAGCTCAAACTTGTGAGGCGAGATGGGTGCTAGTTGTTCTCTATTATTGTGTGCGTGGCCCCTTTGCAGCTTGGGGGGCTCAAGGGGAAGAAGAGTACCCTAGAATTGGTTGGGAGGTACCGATGAGGTCACATCGGTCGACACGAAGGATCTGGATGGAGCACATGCATGAAAATGTCTCGGAGTTGTCGCATTTGGATACGGTACATATGCGTTTATTTTTGAATGGTAGATTAATATTGTTCCTTCACTTTCAATACTATACTTCTATTGTGTAATGATTATGTTTTACTTAGCGTTTTATAATCAATTAACTTAAATTCATCCCAACCTTACGCTTGCTGCATTTTGAATTGATTCCCTTGGCGAACCCAACCCTGATTGCTATGACTTTTCTGTGTTGTTTTATTGATTATTATGAAGAAATTTGGGTTTTTCCCTTATTCCTTTAGTCATCATTCCGTTCCTGAGAAGTCAGCCAGGAGTCGATCGATGATCTTCGCTTCAATGTTTAAAGACCTATAGATTCAAATGCCCTTCTTTTCTATGCATGGATGATGAGTGAAGGATAAATTTCTCCCAGTTGTTTATCCCTTACTTATCTCTGTGTTTCATTGATTCATGGCTGAATGATTTTTTTTTTCTGTGTTCATGTGAACGAGTACCTCTGCGTTTGATTGCTTTAACTCTAAAAACCTTTGCGTTTCCTTGAAATATTATCCCTACTTTTCCTTGATTGATTACCTCTGCATTTCCTTGAAGGATCAATTATGCGTTTTATTTTTGGGGTAAAATCTCAACTTTGAAAGGTAAAACCTATGCGTTTATTTTAAGGATGATATCCTTCTTTTGGAAGGGGAAAACCTCTGTGTTTTAATGATTGTCTATGTTTTTTATGTGTCTGCTTTATTACACAATTCCCAACGTTTTTATGACAATTCCTGGCGTTTTTTTATCTTTCGCAACAAAGATATTATCATTCCCATTTCTTTACAACGAAATTAAAATTTCATGATCATTGAATACGATTTACACATCTATGGACTGCAATTTAATCAGTAGTAACAACGTTTTTCTTTAATACTTTTTGATTACGAATTTGCCCCTGCGATTTTACCTTGGCGACTCTACCCTGCGATTTCAGCATGATATCCTCACCACTGCAATGTGACCATTGCTATTTTACCAATATGATATTTAACTTTGTGCACCAATGCTAGAAATCGATCTTTTAATAACCATTAATAGCAATCTATGACAATGAATTCAGATTTATCTATGTCTGTGAGTTTAACAGTCATATTAGGATAGCGATTTTATAGACATTGTACAAAGCAATTTAATACATAACGATTTTATATAGCGTTTTAATACATAGCGTTTTAATTCTGCTATATTATATGATGAAAACAATATCATTATTAGTCTTTGGAATTTAATGAATTAAATGAGAGCCACATCAATGATTTAACTCTGCAATACACATTTGTATTACATGCCAGCATTATCATTTAATCACTCTTCCTTTTACATGTACATTGACTGCGTTTTAATACTCTGACAATGTTTTTAATACATAGTGTTTTAATATAGTGATTTTATATAGAATTTTATATAGCATTTAATACATATGGGTCAACGATTTTATACAATGTTTTTTGGATAGCGTGTTTATTTAATGCGTGACAGACATACATTTCCAGAATTTTAGTGATAGCAATTTAATATACACAGAGATATTATACAGTGAAACTATACATTTAAAGGAAACAAGTTTATACACCGAATGACTGTGAATTTAGATAGAAAGTGTGGATGCATTGTAACCATGTCGTAGATGCATTTTATGACTGTGCGCCTGCATTTTAAATATACAGTCAACAACTTTTATATACAAGTGAATATAGAAGGTGATTTAATTATATTGGATTATAGAAAGCACTTTTTTATATGTTAGACATCGTTCTATAGTTTATCAATCAATAGACTTGTTATTGTACAACAATTCTTTAAATATTAATTAAAGCAGTTTCTTCAATTGTTTTATTATAATAGTTTCTTTAATTGTTTATAACCGTTTCTTTAATTGTTAATTGTTCATTACAATAGTCTTTAAATGTTTATTAAAGCAATTCTTAATTGTATATTACAACAATTTCTTTAATCATTAATTACAGTAGTTTCAAAAACGTCAAGTTTCATGTATGTGCAAGTAGATTTTAAAGGGTTATCTTTTTCCACATTATATTTTGTGGGTAAGCACGATTTCTGATACAAGACGTTAGATATCAATTGGAATTATCATAAAGTATATTATAATATATATTGCGTTTTAAGGGATACAAAATGTTTCTTAGAGTTGTAGAAGTTGATATGGTTGTATTGTAGTGGTTTCCTTGACATCACTGTGGCTAAGGATCCCTTGTGTCCTTTGCAACTTTAAATTACTGGCAACCTTGTTTTTTTTTTTAAGTAAAAAAGGGTATTACCTGCTATATTATATTAACAAAAATACAGAGAGATACAACGGTGCCACAACCACCAAATGTGCCGCCATTTTACCAAAAACCAACACAATTTGGTGCACGTATGTTACTTCTAGGAGAAAAAACAAAAGAGTGTTTCGCCATCTGTCCTGCCCGGAGAAAACCAGGAGGGATGGCAGTATATCGTCTTGACTCTCAACAACAAAATTGAAAACAAGAAGGGGCCCAGCATGGCTGGAAGTGAAAGAAGAAACCAGACTAATAATGACAAGATCAAGTACCTGGTGACCTATCGTCCTCGTCTTCCTACTTCACTACTCTGGCCTGAATGAAAAATGGTTGGGCGCACGTTGGGAATTTTCATTTCACCGAGGCATTGGAGTAAGAGTCCAGAAGAATATCCAAACATTGTTCCATTAGGATGGCTCTGTGCTCCTGGTCTGCCATTTGTCCTCGAAGTTCAAACACTAGATCTAGGTGTGCTGCGTGGAGGAACGGTGGATGGGCATCGTATCGTGCATGCATTCCTTTTATGTATGTCTTTCCTGGATTATCCTTCTCTTCTTCTACGTTGGCCTCATCTTTGTCCTTGGCTGCAATGTTTGTATGGCGCACCATTACTGCGCAGGTCCTCTACAATACCACATCCCTGTAAGGCACTTCCTCAACATAGCATGTTGGGAGATCCTCACAGAGTCTTCCCCTTGGTTTTTCTTTTTCTTGAGGCTCTTCCAGAGTCTTTTCTATGTATGGTATTTCCTCGACATAACAGGTTGGTAAATCCTCTTCAAACCTTCCCCTCGAGCTACTTCCAGCTTGAGTTTTAGGTGCACTTGGAGGATTTTGTTCCTGCTTGAGGCTTGTGGGCTACCAATTATCTAGTGCTGGTGGGGTTTGAGTGCGCTTCTCCATCACAGACTCAATTGTAGGAGCATGGAGTGCTAGATGTGCGACCCTCACTCTCTGATAAAGAATGGAGTTGGCCAACGAGAATGCTCTTTCCATATGCTGTCTCCTCTGGAAGTGAGGAGTGTGGGTGTGCCAAGCCGACCCTCAACGAGGCTTGCCTCGCTCCCTAGGAATCGTGGAGGAGGAGTGAGTATCAATCGAACCAGAGCTTGGAAAAATTGGAAGGACACAAAGAAAAATGCACTAGAGCTCACAGTCCGTGGGGAATTGCAGAGCAAGAATGAACCAACTACGACCATACCTCTTCTCTTTCACATTCTTGTGGGACAACCACACCTGGCCTCACATTATCTCTACCATACTAAATTCTTGCAGTGTCGTCCCTTTCCTACGAGGGAGAAGTCACTCATTCAGAGGTCGACTGTAATGGCCTGCTCCCATCATTAATGCTAAATATATGGCGAGCGACCTGCCACATTTAAACCTGGGCTGGGCACTATGCCAGATGGCCATGTTGCACAACATGTCACCCCATTCAGGGCTACTAACAACCTTGTTAGAGCCAGTCAAAGTCTCTAGTTTATTCTCAACATACTGAAGGTCATGTATTATTAGAACCTTTCTTCCACTTAGAATTATTGAAGCGAGATCGTTTCTTTCTTAGAACACCATTTTTCCACTTATGTGTGATGTTAGGTGATCGCTTCCCTTACTTAGATTTATTTCTTCTAACCTATGATTGATTTTAGACATTACGTGCACCCATTTTCATGTATCACATGTTGTTGGGAGTTGGCTTGTGGCTCTTATAATTTGACCTTTGTGCAATTAAAAGGACTGAATGTGGTTACCCAACATTAAAGTATAACATCATAGATTAGGGTTTTATCATCTATAGATTCATTTTAGGTATGAAAGTTAAGATTGGACTTTTGGTGTGGGGATTTTGTGTCTTGATTTAAAGGCCTAACACTCTTTAATCTCACACCTTAGTTACTATTGCACTTGACACATTGCGGCAACACGATTCCTTAAGATGGGATCAATGCACGCAATGATAGAGAAGCACATATGAAACCTGGCTGGGTCGTGTGCTTCCCGTGTAGGGTGAAGTGGTTGTTGTAATTGAATTTTGGTACCTTGTTCTGTAACGTTGTGATTGTTCTCACTCGCCATAAGGGTTCTCATCACTGGACATCGAAGTTGTTGGGTTTGAATTGATTGGAATTTCATGTGTTACATATAGCTACATGATGTGCTAGTAGATTGGGTCATTACGTTGTTTGTTGCCTGAATTGTGTGCATTATGTTCATCGTTAGGTTGTGTTATTTAACTGTTGTTGTTGATGCCTTCCTTATTTAAAAAGAAAATATTCTTTTGTGTTGAGTCACTTGTAGTCATAACGTCGGGGTCATTACATATGGTATCAGAGCAGTTTCAACCCTGCAACTGTGGATTTCTAGGCTTTCCACTATAGTAAACCCTTGAGTTTTAACCTAGTGCTAACTAAAACCTTAACATATCCATGTGGTGATCACGATTAGAGGAATCCACATAGGTTCACGATGTGGGTCCGTGGAAGGAGGTGCGACACCTCTAGAGGTGCCCGCACCCTTAGAGTCTAACCCCCAAGAGGAAGAACAAGTCCTTGGGGTGGATTCGATTGTTGTAAGGGGTGATGATGTTCTGAAAAGGTCCTTCCAGATATTTTCAGAGGCCTTGCTTCACCATTTTTACTGAGATGAGGCTAGAGTGTCTATACCCTTGTGGGTCCACAATGTGCCCAACTAGTACCGTTAGTATTCAGTGAAAACTTGAGAAGGTCAAATTTCTCGAGTTCTTTGGTGCCTCGGACGACGCACCCGCTGATGCATGGTGGGATAATATGGTGATGTGCTTTGCGCTTCACGAATATACTTCCAACACAAAGGTCTGCATGGCATTCTTCAACTGAAGGGGAGAGATCTTCTATGATGGAAGACGCTCTTACCGCATTTGAACATGGCCATCAAGGATGTGTCATGGGAATTGTTCCAGGAATGGTTCCGGGAGAGGTATATTTTTGAGGAATTAAATGAGTGTCAACTCAATGAGTTCAACACCTTGCGATAGGGCAGACATATGGTGGTCGAGTATGAGGCCCATTTTTGGAGATGCTTCAGTATACTCCACACTTGAATTCCAAGAAACTTAAGGTCAATAGGTTCATGTTTGGCCTTAATGTCAACATTCGTGCAAAGTTAAGATTCAGATGCCTCAAAATTTGCATGAGGCCCTTCAGAAGGCCCTCATAGAAAAGGAGGATATTATCAGTGGGGTTCAGAGAAGGACTCCAGTGAGACCCGTTGTGCAAGTGTCATCTGGTGTGCAACAACATTAGACACCAGCTAGAATTTCACCAGGATATCATGGCTTCCAGAGAGGATCCAATTTCACTACACCTTGGTGACCAGTACATCAGCAATGGACTCCTTACCATTTCTAACCATAACCTTAGTATTATTATAGATCTCGGTACTACTAAGAGTTTCATTTCTGGTGCAGTGCCAAAAAGAATTAAGGTAAAGGAAGTCAAAAAGGGTGATTTTGGCTTTGTAGAAATGGCTTTGGGAGCCAACCAGAAGGTTGGAGGAAAGGTTATGGGCTGTATCCTTAACTTAGGAGAGTTTGTCACTAGGGCCAACCTGTACATCACAATCATATGATATTATGACATCATGATCAGTATGGATTGGTTGGAATCACCTGAGGCGATACTCAACTATAAGATGAAATGGTTGAGCTTGGTCGATGATGAGGGACATAGATGCGTGATTGTAGGTTGGAACTATGGATTTTTTGTGAGGTTCTTCTCTTCCTTACAACTACAAAAGAGCATGCGCAACGGATGTAATCTTTATGCAATCCTTGCGTTAAACGAGAAGGGATTAGTGGAAGGTCTAGAACACCTTCCAGTGGTAAGTGAGTTTGCAGACATCTTCCCTGAGAAGTTACCTAGGATGCCTCCGGAGAGGGAATTGAAATTTACCATAGACCTAAAATTGGGGACTGAACTGATAGCAAGAACGCCTTACTGGATGTCGACTCCGGAGTTACAGTAGTTGAAAATGAAACTGAAGGAGTTGTTGGACTTGGGACTTATACATCCTAGTGTGTCAACGCGGGGTGTGCCTGTTATTGTCATTTGAAAGAAGGATGGGTCGTGGAGACTCTGCATTGACTACCATCAATTGAGCAAGGAAATGATCAAGAATCAATATCCATTTCCAAGGATTGATGAATTGTTTGATCAGATGAAAGGCGCGATGGTGTTTTCAAAGATCGACTTGAGATCAGGGTATCACCAGTTACAGATCAAGGAGGAGGATGTCCCTAAGACTACCTTTAAGACTAGGTTTGGACATTACGAGTTTACTGTTTTACCTTTTGGACTGATGAACGCCCTGAGGGTATTTATGAGTTTGATGAACGGGGTGTTCCATGAATACTTGGACAAGTTTTTCCAAGTATTCATTGCTGATATTTTTATTTACTCTCGGATGATGGAGGAGCATGATGAGCACTTGCGCTTGGTATTACAGTGTTTGCGAGAGAGAAAATGGTGTGAGAAATTCTCTAAATGCTCATTTTATCAATCAAAGATTCACTACTTAGGGCATGTCATCTCCGACGAAGGTATCATCATGGATCCCGCAAAGGTCGAGACTATTATGGAATAATATCGACGGTTTGTCAAGGGATTTTCAAAGATAGCAAATCGAGGGTTTAGAAGGATACTATCGACGGTTTGTCGAGGGATTTTCAAAGATATAAAATCCGATTACGGGAATTGTAGAAGAAGAACAAGAAGGTTTTTTGGACTGAGAAATGCGCAGAATCATTTTGAAGTCTCAAGGATTTGTTGACAATGGAACCAATATTGAAGGTCCCTGACATGGACACATACTTTTTGGTATGCACTAACACATCCAAGGAAGGCTTAGGCAAAGTATTGATGCAAGATGATCGAGTGATCGCTTACATCTCGAGAAATTTGAGAAGGCATGAGGAGAACTATGCGACACACGATTTGGAGTTGTTAGCCATTGTTTATGCCTTGCAATTCTGGAGACACTACCTTATTGGATGGAATTTGAACTAAAAATGGACCACTATGGACTAAAACACATCTTTACGCAAAGCGACTTGAACGCGTGACAACGTCGTTGGTCAGAATTGCTTAGCGAGTATGATTTTGATATTTCCTACATAAAACAGATAGTGAACTGAGTGGCGGATGCATTGAGTCGGAGACCACACATCTTATCAGTGATTTCCTCGTTAGACAAATCTACGTGAATAGATTCTAACTTTACAGCATGAGGATGACTGGTACAAAGAGGTCAAGGGTTTTATCGGACAAAACACAATGATGGTACCAAGATTTTAAGGATTTACGTTGGACGATGACAGATTATTGAGATTTAAAAGTTGAATTTATGTACTGCCCAATGACAAGTTGAGAAGATTGATCCTAAACGAGGCTCACAGAGCAGTATACATGGCTCATCCTAGAGTCACGAAGATGAGGGCAGACCTTAAACCCTTATTCTTCTAGAAAGGAATTAAGGAAGACATAGTCAACTACGTGGCAAGATGTCTAGAATGTCAATAGGTGAAGGTTGAACATAAACATCCAATAGGATTACTACAACCACACGCTATTCCAGAATCAAAATGGGAGTTCATTTCAATGGATTTCATTGCTGGATTTCCACTGAAAGAAAGGAGGCATGAATCGATTTTCGTGGTAGTTGACACTCTGACGAAGAGTGCTCATTTTATTCCTGTACATACGACATATCAGGTACCTAACATAGCTAAAGTTTTCATTAGTGAGATTGTGAGACTGCATGGCATGCCTAAGAGGATTATATCCGATTGAGGATCAATGGTTACTAGATGATTTTGGAATAATTTCCAAGAGGCATTGGGAACCCAACTTAACTTTAGTACTGCGTATCACCCAGAGACAGATGGGTAGACCAAATGAACAAACCAAATCTTGAAGGACATGTTGCGTATGTACATTATGGACCAACAAAATCATTGGGATGAGTTCTTTCCACTGGTAGAATTTGCGTATAATGACAGTTATGAAAGCACCATTAAGATGGTGCCTTTCGAGTTTCTTTATGGGAGACCATGTCAGACACCTTGAGTTGGGATCGTCTTGATGATAGGGTCCTGGTGGGACTAAAAGTGATCCAAGAAATGGAAGATCAATTGCAAACTATAAAACAAAGGATAAATGAAGCGCAGGATCGACAAAAGAGTTATGCCGATGCACATCGTGTCGACCGTAGTTACGATGTGGTGATCAAGTATTCTTTTGGGTGAAACCGCATAAAAGTTCTATCAAGTTTGGAAATGGTGCTAATATATCTCCTAGGTTCATGGGATCATGCGAGATTGTGGAAAGGAGAAGGCCCATGGCCTATTTGACTACCCTTGCCTAATTCTTTGAGGCAGACACGCGATGTCTTTCACGTCTCTGTTTTGAGACATTATGTTAATGATCCTACTCATGTTGTTGACATGAGTTCCTTGCAAGATTGGATGAGGGTTTGCTCATGGAAGAGACGATCCGCATCCTAGACCATCACATTCAACAACGCTACTACGTTGAACCATAGATCAGGTCAAGTTCCAATGGGACAACTATAGTCTGCACTAGCCAACCCAGGAGGACGCATATGATATGCGTAAGTAGTTTCCATTTTTGTTTGATGGGTAGACTTATGATACTGTGATACACTTTATTTCGACACTTATATACTGTGAAAATTCGAGATGAAGTTTAGACCAAGAGGGGGTGTATGTAACATCCCTCTCTTACACACACTGAGCGGAATTATTCTTTGAGGACAATTGCTTACAAGTGATCCAGATTATTATACTATTGGTCATTTGATTACGATTATGAGGCATCATGTATATGATGATATGTTATTTTGTTTTATTGACATAGAAATGTGATATTGATTGGGTTCTCCTGAGTGTGCAGGACTTTTGACCTTGAGGATGCAGAGGCATCGATGAAATCCCTTGGACTCTGGATCAAGTTAGGGAGTGGACTGTTGGGTTGAATGTTGTTGATGTGACATATGTACATATGATTAGATGTTATGATGATTGATTATTATTGTTGACATGATTCGTTGATGGTTGCAAGCTAATGATAGCTTGCTGACCCGATTCACATGTGGAGTAGAGGGGTCATGCAGGAAAACCAAATACTTGAGGGAGAGGTGTTGACAACAACCTTGCCACAACCTACTATCACTCCCACCATGGCTCGAACTATAGGTTAACGATTACCTAGTTCGAGAAGACCCATGATGCCGTGAGGCCAGATTGTGATAGTCATTCACGGTGATTCTAAAGGGTGCGCAATAAGGTAGAGTCCTTATTCCTTAGAGGGCCTTAGTCTCCCAAAAGATCACCTGGTGGAGTATTGACTCTAGGGTTTTTTGATGTCTACCAAGTCAGTCAAGAGGCGAGTGGAACCCTTGGAGCACATAGTGTGTCTTGAAGAGAATGTCGCGGAAGGAAAATGAAAAGAGGCGAGTGGCACCCTTGGAGCACGTAGTGCATCCTAAAGGGAACATCATGCAAGGAAACCAGAAAGAGGTGAGTGGCACCCTTGGAGCAACTAGTGTGTCCTGAAGGGAACGTCGCGATTTTAACTGGTAAGTGAATAAACCTAATCGGCCCTAAAATGAATGATGTGATAAGAGATAATTA
>JASDQU011177211.1:12599-39060 GCA_032191745.1 Picea mariana
TTCCCCTCAGTCTACACCACCCAAAGAAAGTGAACCCCCTTCACTAACATGCAGTCCCTCGAGCTTCCCACATATTTCTAGGGCTCTAGTTCTCTGATCAGGAAATATCAATTCTAGAAACTCTCAGTATTCTCAGTCGTGGAAAACTCTCTCCACTGCCATTATTATCATTCCCATAGGCACGCATTCCCTCTATCATGGAATCATAGCCCCCTATAAATATTTTCCTTTTCTATAAGGAAAATAGTGATGCATTTTATTATTAATAATTATCAATGTATTACATTTCCTAGGCACTCCAACCTCTTTCCATTGTTTAGGAACTCTGGCCTTTCATCAAATAAAAAGAATACATTAATAATTATGGGGACTCAAAACCAAGGTATTACATTCCCCTCCCCCTTAGTTTGACACTGTCCTCAGTGCATATACAAAACATAATTCAAAATTTCAAAATTATTCAAAACTTCGTGGGTACTCAGGACCGTAGCATATTTATGCTTCGAAGTAGCATATTTAGGACCGTAGCATATTCATGCTTCCAAATAGCATATTCAGGACCGTATCATGTCCACTAAAAGTTTACCAATTCTATGACTCAATTCGAGAGCACTTTGACTTTTCTGTCCAATATGCACACTGGCTTGACCTGAAAGTCTCCCTCTGGATCCACCTGAATCAAATGCCAATCAATAACATGGTTAGGATCACATGCATATTTTTTCAACAAAGAGACATGAAATACATATATACATTCATGGAAGCAAGCAATGAAAGCATGTATAACTAGCCTTATTATGTCGAATACCTCAAATAGACCACAAAATCTAGTTGCTAGCTTTGTACAACTACCCAACTTTAGTGATCTCTTCTTGGGGTTCACTTTCAAAGTACATGTTCTCCCACTTTAAATTATCTAGTTGTCATGTTCTTATCTGCATACTTTTTCTACTTATCTTGTGTTGCCTTCAAATTCAACTTAATTCTAACCATTTGGTCTTCCACATCCTTGAGCATTTCTAGCCCAAGTACCACTCTATCTGTTGGGTTGTCCCAAATCACTAAAGTATTTCATTTTCTACCATACAAAGCTTCAAATGGGCTCATATTCAAGGGATATTGATACCCATTATTATAGGTAAACACAACCAAATGTAAGTAATCTTTCCACTTAGATGGATTATCCATCACATACATTCTTAACATGTCTTTGATTACTTGGTTGACTCTCTCTATCTTCCCATATGAATGTGGGTGGTATGTTGTGCTAAATTTCGTATTTGTGCCAAATCCCTTAAACAATCCCCTCCATAAATTTGAATTGAACTTTCTATCTCTATCAGAAACAATTGTATTAGGTATGCCATGCAACCTGGCAATCTCCCTCATGTAAATTTCTACAATATTAATTATTGTATGAGTCATTTTTACAGGGACAAAATGAGTAGTCTTTGTCAATTTATCCACAAATACCATTATTAAATCATGTTTGCTTGGAAACTTTGTTATAAATTCAATGGTTACCACTTCCCATTTCTTATTCAGAATTGGTAATAGTTTTAGCAAACTCATTGGGTGTCTATGCTCAACTTTAACTCTCTGACATTCCATGCATCTAGCAATAAAATCAACAACATCCTTCTTCATCCCAGGCCAAAATAATTGTCTCCTTACTATTCCAATTGTTTTGTGGTAACTGGGATGTCGAGCATACATAACATTATGCATTTCCTTTAATACCAAATTCCTAAGTTCTATGGAACTAGAAACATAAATTCTATTTTTGTACATAAGAAATCCATCCTCTTTAATCTCATACCCTTTGAATTTTTGTTTTACATTATCTTGTTGTAAACTCTCTTTTACATGTAGGTAATGTTGGTCTGTAACAACACCATTTAAAATTCTTCTTTTTAAATCTGATCGATGCATACTAATGTGTAAGACCCATGTTTCTGCTAGTTTGTAAATATAATTATCTTCATGACCAAAACTATAGGCAATCTTATTACATGATTTGAAAGAGAATGGACCTTTGATAAATTATGTAATGTAAATATTGGTTATTAATGCAATAAGGAGATGTTGAACTAATGTTGAAGGGATGGCCTTCATAAGATATAATTTCATGAGAGGAATGGTGCAAGAGGGAAGCTATTACTAGTTTACATGACCCTGGTAGGCAGTAACCTGTCAATTCAAAACAATACAGACCCTGAACTCTCCTCATCCCAATAAATTTGATTACTAGTCAGGCTCGTAGTTGGGTAGTCTCCTTTGAGAATCAATGAAGGATGGGAAGAAGCACCCATTGGGAAGATTTTTACATGACCCATGAGGTATTGGGGAAGAAAACACAAAAGTAATGGATGGAGAGAAGAGGAGACGCAAGGTTGTGGAAAAGTTGGATCATTGGAGTGAAGAGAAGGAGAACTCTTTGGTGCAAGGAAAAGGGAAACAAAAGTGTAGAAGTAATATATCATCCATGTAAAACTTGATAAAAATCTAGTTATCCTCTTGTGGAATTGTATCCTAGCTCAGGGGTGGCTAGCTATAGTAATGCATATAAAAAGATTGCATATGGTTGGGTGGATAGGGGAACACCCTTTAGTAGTCGCCGACATTTTCCAAAAAATTGTAGAAAAGTAACTTTTATATAAATTCTTTGTTTTGAAAGGAAAATACATAGGATTGCATGGTCTATATGGTAACCTCTACCTTTAGAAAATAGCTTCCAGTATTTTATTTGTAGAAATCTTGGGCGATGAATGTGCATATTAGTTTGAGTATGTAAATAACTCAAATATTTTTTATATAATAAGTTGAAATACTACCCAACATCCATGCTTATTGTAAGTGTTGTTGTGGCTATATATATATATATATATCTGTGTTTGTGTGTGCACCTGTGTGTTGCCACATTTGAATCCCTGCAACAAAGGAATCCTTGTGGGATAAGAAAAAATAGAGGCACCCAGGTAGGAAATGGAATTCCTTGGACCTAGGAGAGAGTTCTAATAAACTCATAAGTATTGAAAATGACTAGAGAAAACCCTCGTGAAAATTCATCTAATCCGTGGACTAGACTATTAAGCCTGAGAAAAAACCTTGTTTTTCCTTGGAGGAATCATGACCATCGATTTGGCATGGCAGTTAGATATGGACCCTTTATCGATGAAGGGAAAATATTAAATCTCAACCATTAATCTGGTGATATAATAGATCCCCACCATCCATCAATGGGTTCCATTCGGAGTAATTCATGGAGATGGGCTTCAATGAGGAGACTCCGAGGGGGGATCTAGACCATTAATTAGAGCAAGGGTGAGATTTAATCTTGACCATGAACTTAATATTCCTGGTGGAAGATGCCACATCATATGGCATGATTATTAAGAGGCCACATGTATTCCACGTGGCAGCAAGGTAGCCTTGAGCCAATGGAGGCCCAATGACTTCAGGAGACCATAACTTTCGATCCAAAACTTGGTTTGGGGCATGATGACAATCATTGGAAATCTCTTGACGAGAAGAAGACAATGGTGCCCTCAAGAAGAGGCATTGAGATGATTGAGAAAAAGTTAAATTTTAATACTCCATCCATTAAAATGGTACTTATGGGGTTGGGTGTGTTATAGAGTGGGATCATAGAGAGGTTACAACACTTGGCCTGCTTGGGCGGATGAAAGTGTCAGATAAAATTTCTTATTTTTTTTTTTTTAAGGGGGAGGGAGCCCTACCCTACCCTATTCATAATTGTCTATTAAAACATGTAATCAGTGGCCTGGAATTCCTCTTGGATTATGCCAAATTCCTCAAAAAATAAGTTCTAGCCTACATGCAGACCAATATTTCGAATACTATAGGAAGAGTGCTAATCTCTTTCCTATAAAACCAAGGCCTGTGACCAAGCATTTATTCCTTTGAGCTCTTTACCACTTTTTACCAAGTGATATTTCTCCGCAATATAGTGAGAGGTCAAGAGGTAGCAGTAAAACCACCCTCAAGAGTGTCGTTGCGGATTTAGTGACCACCACATGTCCCTTAGTGGGTTTTATGATACCACCAGTGCAGGTTAACTCTATGTTAACTCTCATGTAACCCAAGTTTGTGCCTTTGATCTAAATTATTGATCCTTGCATGTGATCCACGATTATTTCCATGATGCACAATGATGTGGATCGTTGATCTGATCATGATAAAAAATCATAATTATACCTTATCTCGCTGGTGATTTGATCATGAATGCCATGATCCAATGGTGGATCTTGAACAATCTTTTAATATGACGGTCCCTGAGTCACTATTTTACCTATCATATGGAATTCAATGAATTCTTCACTTGGTAAACAAATAACATTCAAATATCAATACTGATGATGCTCCTGCCTCACTATCCATGAGAGCTTATTTAAAATTTATTACTGAAAAGAGAGATGATACATTATGTTGTTTTTACATGTTTAAATATGAACTGTATGTTGCGGTTATATGATAAAGAATAAATTTTAATTCATCTTATACAATTTTATTTCATATGATGTCCATGATCTAATGGATAAGTAACTAACATAAAATATTGATTATTAGCACTTAACCAGTCAATAGATTTTGAGGAAAATATATAAGTGTAAAGGATGGTGACCTATTGTGAAATAGGAGAAGGATCCCATAACAAAGAAGAAGATTCTGATGAAAGGAGAGTGGTAGAAACCCCTCCATACTTGGTTGAAATCATAAGAAGTCTCATGGAAGAGCTATAAATATTTAAGGCTGATAATGAGAGGCTTATGAAAGAACAAGAGAAGAAAACTGAAATAAATGCAGTATTGCTACAAATACTTTTAGACATACAGAGAAAATTGCAGCATGGACCAACAACCAGTAATGTGGACAAAGATCATCCTAATAAAACCTAGAGTCTACCCGAGATACAAAGGGATGGTCCTAAAATAAACAATGTAAGAAGAAAGAATCCCAAGAAGGACCAACATAGAGCCAAGAGGCATGCCAAGGTCAAAGAATCATTTGAATAATCCTCTAGTGAAGGAGAGAAAATCTCCAAGGAAGCGCCCAACAATGAAACTAGTTCACATTCTCAGAGGAAAAGAAAGAGGAGGAAGCACTCCAAGGGTGGTGACCCTCAAGAATTTAAGAAATCCAAGGCACCCAATTTTAATGGGGAAATGAAAAATGGGGAAGAAGTTGAATCTTGGATACTTTGTCTGAAGAAGTACTTCATAGTTCATGACTACACTAAAAACTTGAAGGTCCAAATAGCCATATTTAACTTGAGTGGAAAGGCCTCGATCTGGTGGGAGGAACTTATAAATGTAAAGGGAATCTGTGAGAGGGATTTGTCTTGGGGAAAATTTTAGAAATAATTCAAGAATAAGTACCTGTATGAAAGGTTAATATGATGACAAGATTAAGGATTTCTATGAACACAAATTAGGAAAACTCACCGTAGATGAATATATCAACAATTTTATGGAACTGCTGAGGTATGTTCCCTATATAAAGGAAGAAAATATGAAAATGAAGTGACTCCTTAGTGGTTTGCCTCAATCCTTATGGGAAAAAATTGAGTTTGATTAACCTAAGAACTTGGAAGATTCCATTCATAAGGCTAGGTACTGCTATGAACAATTCAACCATAAGGAATAATATCCCAAGGACTGGAAGAAGAAATCTGAACTAGGATTCAAGAAGAAAGGGGTTAAAACCTTAAATTTTAAAAATTATGGGAGGAGTTCTAAGATGATATTTCCCACTAAGAGTGTGAATAAACAAAACTTTCCATCTCATAGTGGAAATAAAACCTTTGGATCATCCTCGGGAAATCCTGATAGTACAAAGAGAGATCCATTAAAATGTTGGGGATGTGGAAAATAACATCTACTGAGGGTCTTCCCTCATATAAATCCAAATAGTAGGAGGGTCTAAAATGTTCAGGAGGCTACCAAAGTTAATGATGTGGCCAAGATCATGCCACATATTCATGTATCCTGGAATAATAGACAAGAAGACCACCAAGATTCAGTGGTGGAAATGGAAGGTATGATTCCATATTATTTCTATTCTAATTGACCCTAGTTCTAATTTGAGTTATTTTCCCCCTCAAACTGTTGAGAAATGTAAATTACAGTAAGTGAAACATGATAAACCATGGCTAGTGCATTTGGCCACTAGAACAAAGAGGAAGGTAATAGAGGTCATACCTGCATGCCAATTCATTATGAATGGGATTTCTACCCAAGCAACCCTAAACATACTCCCTTTAGGATATTATGATATCTTTATTTGAATGGACCGGTTGGCTGTGCATAAATCCAAGTTGGACTATTATAATAAAAAAWTAGAGTGTGAAGATGAGGAAGGGAAGAGAAGGACCCTACAACTAATTCAAAATTATATCTCAGTGAGAGAAATATCATCCCTTCAAGTGAAGAAGTATTAGAGAAAAGGATYYGCTTTATATGAAAGACATGTACTGAACTCTATTGAGGACCATATACCAATCCTAGAGGACCATACTATATTGAGATAATATAGAAATGTATTTCCTAAATAGGTACCTCATCTACCTCCAAGAAGAGACATTGATTTCACAATAGAACTTGTACCTAGAGTAGTACCAATATCTAGAGAACCTTATAGGATGAGTACCCCAAAGCTAGTTGAGCTCAAGTTACAACTGAAGGAGAAGTTAGGAAAAGGATATATTCGGCCTAGTGTGTCTCCTTTGGTAGCACTGGACTTGTTTGTGAAAAATAAGGATGACACACGCAGGTTGTCCATAGATTACATACAACTTATTAAAATGACAATTAAGAATAAGTATCGCTTCATGAGAATTGATGACTGATTTGACCAATTAAGGGGTGCTACAATTTTCTCCATTATTGAATTGAGGTATCGATACCATCGGGTTTGGATTAATGATGAACACATCCACAAAAGAACCTTTAGGAAAGGGTATGGGCACTATAAATTTGTGGTGGTGCCATTTGGGCTTACCAATGCACCAACCACCTTCATGTTATTGATGAATAGTTTGGTTAGAAGTTTTTTGGACCTCTTTTTGTTAGTTTTCATTGATGATATCCTAATATATTCTAAGAACATGGAAGAGAATGAAGAGAACCTCAAGTTAGTGCTTAAAGTGATGAGAGAACACAATCTCTATGAAAAATTTAGTAAGTGTGACTTTTTCAAAAAACAAGTCCATTATTTAGGTCATATCATCACTAAGGAAGGAGTGGTAATTGATCTTGACAATATCAAAGCCATTATGGATTGGACTACCCAAAAATATGTAACTGATATCATATCCTTTATGGGCCTAGCAGGGTACTATAGAAGTTTTGTAAAGGGGTTTTCCAAGATTGGCTATCCAATCACCTCCCTTCATAAAAAGGGAATCAAATTTGTTTAGAAAATCAAGTGTGAAGAGAGTTTTCAGTAGCTGAAACATTTATTGATCAATGCACCTATGTTAAATATTGCAGATCCAGACAAAGATTTCCTTATGTGCATAGATGCCTGAAAAGAAGGACTCATAGGATTCCTCATGCAAGAAGGACATGCAATCCATTATGAATCCAAGAAATTGAATAAAAATGAAATGCATTATGTGACCCATGAATTAGAACTAGATTCCATAGTGCATTCCTTAAAAAAGTGGAGACACCACCTCCTAGGAAGAAAATTTTTGTTCATGATAGACCATAGTGGACCAAGGTATTTATTTGACAAGCCCAAACTAAATTCCAGACCAACCATATGGATGGCTCTTCTTAGTGAATTTGATTTTGAAATCAAACACATTAAGGGAAAACAAAATAGAGTGGTTGATGTCCTCAGTAGAAGCATGGAAGTGATTCATTTGGCAGCTGTAACCACCTATGAATTAGACATCAAGACACGAGTCTACAATGCATAAGAAATATACGAATTTTTCAAAGCTGTAAAGACATGTCTAGAACAAGAACCCACATGCCTGAAATATGATGGCTATCAACTATTGAATGATGGCTTGTTAACCTACAAAGGTTGGTTGTATATCCAAAATTGTGATGACTTGAAAAGGTTCATCATGGATGAACAACATAAAAGACCATACACTGGTCATCCTGGTTATTATAAAATTATCATGGCCACGAAGAAACTATTTTACTGGCCAAGAATGAAAAATGACATAGTTGGTTATTTAGATAAATGTTTGGAATCCTAACAGGTTAAGGTGGACACAATAATCTAGCAGGGTTACTACATCCCCTACCTATTCCAAAGTGGAAATGGGAAACCATCTCCATGGATTGTATCACAGGATTACCTAAATAAGCCAAACAAAATGATGCCATTATAGTAGTTGTGGACAAGTTGAGAAAGGATTCTCACTTTGTCCCAGTAAAATCCACTTGCAAGGCAATATATATCGCCAATATTTTTATGAAAGAAATATTTAAACTACATGGGATGCCTAGGGAAATCATATATGATAGAGTTATGAAATTCACCTCAAAATTTCGGAAATCTCTGTTTGTTGGTTTTGGAACTAAATTGTTATTTAGTACAACCTATCACCCTCAAAATGATGGGAAAATGGAGAGGGTAAACTGATTATTTGAAGACATGTTAAGGATGCATGTGATGCATTATACCAAGAAATGGGAAGAATACCTACCACTTGTATAAATTTCCTACAACAATGGCTATCATGAATCCTTGAAAATGAGTCATTTCAAGGCTCTCTATGGTAGACAATGCAAAATTCCAATAAGATAGGATAACCTAGTGAACATAATTAAACTTGGGAGAGACATGATAAAGGAGTTGGAACAACAACTATCTCAAATAAATAAAAATATAAAAGTGTCCTAGGACAGGAAAAAGAGCTATAGAGATAGCAAGAGGACTCATAAAGATTTCAAAGTAGAGGATCATGTGTATCTTCGAGTTAGACCCAGAAGAAGTTTCTTAAGGATGGGAACTTGTGCCAAGTTGGCACCTCAGTTTTATGGAACTTTTGAAATTTTGGACAGAGCGGCACCTGTAGCCTATAAATTAGCTTTACCTCCCACAGTGAAATCACAATTTTTTTTCCATGTTTCATCGTTATAGAGATATGCACATGATTATGCTCACATAATCGACTGGTCTATGATCCAGGTGGAACCATAGGGAGAATTATTGCTATAACCTCAATGTATCCTAGACAGGAAATAAATCTCACTCATAAACAAAACATTGCACAAGTAAACATGCAGTGGAAACACTTTGGTCCCGATGAAACTACATGGGAACTAGAGGAGGCCATGAAAAACAAATACCCTTTTTTTCACTATTCTATATAGATTTTTTGTGGTATATTGAACACCGAGGGAAGTGTTCCTTTAAGGGGGAGGGGATTGTAACACCCATGTTTCTCCCAGTTTTTAAATATAATTATCATCATGACCAAAACTATATACATTCATGTTATGTGATCTTTCAAATACAA
The DNA here is from genome assembly GCA_032191745.1 of Picea mariana. Lineage (NCBI taxonomy): Eukaryota > Viridiplantae > Streptophyta > Pinopsida > Pinales > Pinaceae > Picea > Picea mariana. The sequence goes on from JASDQU011177211.1 coordinate 22,105, forward strand.
TGGACCTTTGATACATTATGTAATGCAAGTATTGGTTATTAATGCAACAGGGAGATGTTGAACTAATGATAAAGGGATGGACTTCATAGGTTATGATGTCATGAGAGGAATGATGAAAGAGGGAAGTTATTACTAGTTGAAATGACCCTGCCAAGAAGTACCCTATCAATTTAAAACAATGTAGACCCTAAATTGTCCTTAGCCCCAGAAATTTGATTACCAGTTAGGATGGTAGTTGGGTAGTGTCCTTCAAGAATCAATGAAGGATAGGAAAAATTACCCACTGGGAAGATTCTGAAATGACCCATGAGGTCTTGGGGAATAAAACATGAAAGGAATGGATAGCGAGAAGATGAGACACACGGTTAGGGAAAAGTTAGAGCAATGGAGTGGAGAGAAGGAGAACTCTCTGGTGACAAGAAAAGGGAAATAAAACTGAAGAAGTAAAATATGCTCCCTGAAAAACTTTATAAAAACCATTTATCCTATAGTGGCATTGTATCCTAGCTCGGGGGTGGCAAGATGTAGCAGTGCATAGACTATCCTTTCCTATGGTAGAGTGGAGAGTGACACACCCTTCAGTAGTCGTCGACATATTCAAAAAAATTGTAGAAAAGTAACTTATATATATATTATATGTGTTGAAAGGAAAATGCATAAGCTTACATGGTCTATATGGTAGCCTTTGTATTTAGAAAATAGTTTCCATTATTTTATCTATAGAAATATTGGGTGATGAATGTGTATATTCATTTGAGTATGTAAATAACTCAAATATTTGTTATATAATAAGTTGAAATACTACCCAAAATCCCTTCTTATTGTAAGTGTGATTGTGGATATATATATATATATGTATTTCTATGTGTGTCTATGTGTACCTATGTGTCACCACATTTGGATCCCTGTAACAAAGGAATCCTTACGGGATACGATGAAATAGAGGTACCCTAGGTAGAAAATGGAATGCCTTCAACCTAGGAGAGATTTCTCAAAAACTCATAAGTCTTGAAAAGGACTCGAGAAAACCCTTGTGAAAATTTGGCTTAGTTTTGGAAAGGATTATTAAGCCTGAGAAAAGCCCTTTTTTTCCTCGGAGGAATCATGACTGTCGATTTGGTATGGCGGTTATATATGGACCCTTTATCGATGTAGGGGAAGGATTAAATATCAATTGTTAATCAAGAGAGATAATAGATCCCAACCATCCATCGAAGGGTGCCATTCAGAGTAAGTCATGGAGATGGGATCCGATGAGGAGACTTCAAGGGGAGATCTCAATCGTTAATCTAAGAAAGGGTGAGATTTAAGATTGACCGTCTATCTGGTGAGACAATAGATCCCCACCATCCATCAAAGGGTTCCATTCAGAGTAATTCATGGAGATGAGGAGACTTCGAGGGGATATCTAGACTATTAATCATAAAAAGGGTGAGATTTGATCTCTCTCATCAATCTGGAGAGATAAAATAATCCTAGTCGTTCTTTGGAGGATGTTATTCGTAGTAAGTTTCAGACCTTGAGAAGATACACTCTAAAGGAAGAACTCTGAGGGATGATCAAGACTGTATATTAATGAACATAAGATCATATTGTCGCCATTGGTTTTGAGTTATAAGATAGCGATTTGAGAAGGACCATACACCTAACGATCACATGACCAATTTCAATTGGTCCATAAGGCATACAGAGGTCGTCCCATGTGTCACGAGTTCATCGTGTCATGTGCCAAGTAGAATCGAGGTTTTAGGAAGGACCTTGTGTTGGATTATCAGTACCACACGTCATGACTAGGTGGTGGGGCAACGTGTCAGGACAAGTGGAAACCAACATGTACAGAGGTGGAAACATGTTAATTTGAAATTCATAGTTCACGCCAAGTACAAACCTCATCGGTTTTGTACCTGAAGATAGGTGTCTTAATCCCTGCCATTAGATATCCATGAAAATATCTCGACCATTCATCGTAGGGTACTAATCGAAGTGAGTTAAGGAGTTACACTCCAAAGAAGGAAATATGAGGGAATATCTAAGCCATTACTCAGAGAGGGTCGTGATGAAATGACAACCATTGATCTATTGCAGGATCTATAAGGCTCTATGACAAGAGAAATTCTGAGGAAAGATCTGAGTCATTAATCGAAGGGTGGTCATGACGAATGATGGATTTTCTACATGTCATGGTCCTTTGGCATAGTGAGGGGGTGGTCATGACATGATATGAGTGCCATGTGTTTATCCAACATCAAATCTAGTGTGTCCAGAAAGAAAACAGGTGTCAACACCTAGTTTTTCAAGGGATTTGTTGAGAACTGCCAATCTCATCAGGTATGTGACAATGGTGAGATCTATTCCATTGAAGTATTGTGAGTGAAATGTGAAGGGTTAGCAAGGATACGTGCTAGCCAAGAATTTCGATGACGATAAAAGCATCAACGGAATAATGAGAGTTGTTAGATGAGTGGCTTGAGGACCATCAAATCAAAAACATATTATGGGAGGGGTGATATCCCCCGCACAAGCTAGTATCACTGACACATTTAGAGCCATCAGATGCTTGGACCTAGGATCGTAGGATTTGGTCATTGATAGATTCTGATTGTTCGTCGATTCAAGGAAAAAAAATATCTGGACTGTCATATCTATATGTGTCATCGTCGTATTTTTGGTTGGGGCGTTGCCAATAACCCTCATGCTAGTTGGGATCACCGAAGCAACTAAATTTGTAGGATGCTCAACCCAAGGATGGTTGGATCTGAAACAATCATGATACGGGATTGTCATCGAAAATTTTAGTGTTGGAGTGTTGAGACTCTATGGGATTAAAATTCCAACGATGACGAAGAGAAGTAAAAATGATTTGGTAGCGTGAAATTAATATTCCTAGTTGTAGATACCACATTGGATGACATGATTATTAAGAGGCCACATGGAATCCATGTGGCAGTAAGGTGGCCTTGAGCCAATGGAGGCCCGAGGCATGATGAAAATCGCTAGAAATAACTTGACGAGTAGAAGACAATGGTTCCCTTGAGAAGAGGTATTGAGATGATTGAGAAAAAGTGAAATTTTAATACCCCATCCCTTAAAAGGGTTCTTAGAGGGTTGGGTATGTCACATAATGGTTGTATCATGAATGACATCAACTCTCTTGCTAAGTGCATCGTAAACCTTGTTTTATTTTCCTTTGATATTCTCGATGTCAAAATCACATTCACTTAAAAATTCTAGCCATATTATCTTACTAAGCTTGTCATAAATATTATTTTCCCTCAACACTTGAAATACCAACCTTAAGTGATGTTTATGTTCTTCTTCTGATATAGAATAGATAAGTATGTCATCCAAAAACACAATGACAAACTTATCCAAATAATTTATGAATATGCCATTCATTAAGCACATAAAGATAGTTGGTGTGTTTGTTAGTCCAAATGGCACCACTACAAATTCATAATGTCCATACCTAATTTTGAAGGTTGTATTACTGATGTCTTCTTTGTTTACTCTTACCTGGTGGTATCTAGATATTAAGTCTATCTTTGATAATATTTGTTCTTCTTGTAGCTGATCAAATAGGTCATGAATTCTAGGTAGAGGGTATTTTTTCTTCAAAGTGGATTTATTCATCTTTCTAAAGTCAATGCACAACCTCAATGTTCCATCCTTAATTTTGTCAAAGAGCACTGGGGATCCCCAAGGTGAAATACTTGGGAACATGTACCCTTTATCCATCAATTCCTCTAGCTGCATTTGTAATTATTTTAATTCTAGTGTATTGATTTTGTAAGGTGTCTTTCATATTAGGGAAGCTCCTGATACTAAATCAATAGCGAATTCTATGTCCCTCTGTGGTGGTAATATTGGTATTTCATGGAATACATCTTTGAACACTTGCAATATTTCAAAATCCTCAAGGATTCTCTCTTTTGTATTTTCTGGTTCCTCCACATGAGATGCATACAATTGGCACCCCTTCCTAAAACATCTCTTCAGTTGTAAGGCTGAAATATCCCTTCTAGAAATGGGTCTTGGAATTCCTTTCACAATTCTCTCTTTTCCTTCTTCATCAAGACATGTAAATGTCTTGTTATGAGAATCTAGGATAACATGATGTTTTTCCATCCAATCCCTTCCAATTAGGATATAAAAAGATGCTAGTGGGATGATATTCATATCAACAATTATACTTAACCATTAAGATTTATTGGACAACCTATAATAGTCTTATCGATCCTTCTTTTGGTTCCTGTGATTAGCTGAACCAAACTTGATTTTTCAAGCTTACTTGTATCCAAATGTAACCTGTCCACTATTTTAGGATCAATGTAACAATGGATTGCTCTTGAATTTATCAAAATAACAACATGATGATTAATGATCTTACCTTCATCTTCGATCATATTGGATTGGTATTCTTCTTGTCGATCTTCTAAGTCTGCATATATTATTGGAATACTTGTGCCCATGTCTTAGAATATGGAGGCTTCTTGGATGTTGTGTATGGTCTTCATTTGTCTTTTTGGTGAGGGAAATCCTTGTGCAAGTGATCTTCTTTTCATACCTAACATTTGATTATGGATCTTCCCATTTTCCCCAAGGAGTCTTATCTCTTGGATTCATTCTTAGTAGACTACTCTTGCTGATTTTTACTAGGACTATTTCTGTTGAAAGGTGGTTTGAATCCTTTCCTCTTATGATCAGACTTCTCTTTCATCTTATCCTTCCAATATTTTAGCAAGGATTCTCTACCCGTGCCTTGTTCATACATGTAATTAGCCTTCCTGATGGTCTCTGTCAAAGTTCTAGGTTCATCACATTGAATATTTTCTTTATAAAGTTATGGAAGTAAACTCAAGAACATTTATATCTTCACCTTATCATTTTTTATAGACCCCACATACTTCAACAATCCCAGGAAATTATTTTCATATTCTATCATGGTCATGCTTCCTAACCTGAGTTCAAAGGACTCTTGCATCTTCTTGTCATAGACATTCTTTGAAAGGTACTTCTTCTAAAATTATATTTTTAACTTCTTCCAAGTCATCCTATTCTCATTAATGTGCTCAAATTGTTTCAACTGATCCCACCACATAGCATCTTTTCCATGCAAATTGTAGGTGGAAATTGTGGCTTCTAAGTCAGATGAGTAGTTGTACAACTGAAAATAATTTCTTAATCCAAGAAACCAAGATTCTGCATCATCTTCCCTTTCTCTATCACCATCAAAGGAAGATTGGTTAAGCTTCCTCAACTCTCCTTGCAAACTATCCAATTCATGTCTTCTTCTTCGGTTCCTAACATGAGACATTTCTGGACTGCTTATGGAATCTTCAGATGCAAACAATTTCCTTGTTGAATAAGGAGACGAGTGATGTTCATGAATTCTATCAGTACTTCTTGAATGACCAGTTCTTATTAAAGTATCTCTTCTTTCATGATGTATGGAATTTTCCTCTTGCCTTGATCCCGATCCATTCCTTGCTTGCCTATGCAACCTATTTAAGATTTGCATCACTTGAGAATTTATTTTATTTTGTTCTCTCATCTTATTCTCATTGTCTAATTTGTAAATCTACACTTATATCTTGAATCTTCCCACAGTGTCTATTAATGTTTATTGTTCCCCTCTGTTATGGCGCCCATTGGATTTTGTCTTTGCATTACCAACATAAATATTTTGGCCTTTGTCTTTTTTCTCATGAATGAAGGCTCCTTCTCCTTCCTCCATTTCCCAAATATCCATTCTTATATTGAAATGATATGTTTATATCTCTTAATTTTTAAAAATGTGCAAGAAACCATTTTCGTTAGAGTTATACAAATTTAAAAAAAATTATCAATTAATGCCACATGTCCTTTTTATGCTCAATTCATGAAGAATTATATCCTAATTCTCCAAATTCAAATAATTCCAAGATATTATCATCTTTCACCCCATTTGTGCACTTCCTTCCATTCTTGCAATTTTATTGAGAGGTGAACTTCTGTCGAATGCAGATGAAAATATGTTAGGAATTAGAGAAATTGAGACATAGATAATAGTAATGACAAGGAATTCATAGCAACTCTCATATTTTCGATCAGATGCTCTGGTCAAAAACTACAACACTCTGGAAACTATAACTTGTCCTTTTTCACCCTCTTGTCTAGACTATTTTTCTTTTTTTGAATTGATAGACAATATTTTCCTATGTGGAAATATGTTGATGTGGAATTGATGATTTGGAAGTGATGTACCATTAATGTGGCTTTCTCTATCATGGCATCCACCCACCTGAGTATTGGGTTATCCACACTAAAACAAGCTTGCAAAATCTTGGTTTGATCCACTGGCCCATGGGCCAACCGAGTGCTCAACATAAACCCCATCCAACTTCCCCTATCAACTCTGGTATGATACTACCACTAAGCCATCGACCCATCAGGGTACCACGACACCAGTTTAACGGGCCTTTGGCTCCACATAACACAACACCACACCACTTGAATTCCCTCACTTTTTGATATATGAGGTATCATCCTAGCGGCCCACCATGCTTCTGTATAACTTCCATATGGTAGGGGAGCAATCAGATGTTGGCCTGGTCTAACCACCGAGCCACTGACCATTGGGCCCTCCTAAACCCATTTAACATTGTGTAATGGCTTAAGTGCCCGATCTAGGGACTTTTTTGGTACCTTGGAAACATAAAACTAATGTGACTTGCCACCTGGCATGACACATGGATATTGGGACACTTACCCCCACACATGACCTCCATTCAACTATTGCGATGAATCTGGTCAGATCCAACCTGAACTTAAGGCCACCAATCCATCGGGGTATCGAGGTATCGACCCATTGGGTGTTCCATGTAACGTTTATCCAACCAAGTGATCCAATGTCGATCTGAACAACCGACCACTGGGCCAAAAGTTTACATTATGCATGGCTCTGTAGGGTTCCATGACTCTTCTTCACACATAAATAACTAAGGGTTCATTTTTTCTTAAAAAGAATTCACTTGTAATATTCCCCATGCATGTGGGATAAAGGATTTAACATCCCCCCCGCACACATCAATGATGGAGATTCACACAAAGGTTAAATCGATAGCAATGGTACTCAAAAATTTGGGAGGGAAATTCTATCAATTCCAATGCTCAAATAGAGAAATATAGAGCTCAATGGAAAACCAGGGATATGGGGAATTTTAAGAGCATGGTTTCCAAAGTTGAAGAGCATATTTCAAATCATAAGAACCCTCCCTCCATTGTTGTTCAATTTGATTAGTTGATTTTAATTCCAAAATTCAATAAATTTTGTAGCATGCCCCTTCAAAGTACCGATGTTGAAACCTATGAATCTGATACCAATCTTTGATTCACCTAGAGAAACAAACCCAAAATGATTTTCTCAATGCTCTGATATAGACTGGTTCCACTACCTGGGTACCTCTAAAATTATCCCTCTTGGGATAATTCAAAAAATGTTGATACCAATTAATTAATAATACATCAAGAAATAAATACACTACCAACACATGCATTCATCAAGATTCTTTCTAACTCTGAATTGTAACATTAACATTCCATGGAGATTAATAACCAACAAGAAGTCATGGTATAAACACATCATATCTCATAGATAACAATAATAATATATGTCGGAAATAAATATACAAGTAGATATAACCATGACAAAAAAAACTTATCTTTATTAAAATCAATTACCAAATGGCTGTAGACCAAGAACGTTCCACCCAACCTTAGACACTGTTGTTCCAAGTCTCAAGAACAGGTCACTCCCGAGATAAGGAAATGAATACACAAGGATGGGTTTTAGTCTATCACTTAGCTTTTCAAGCAGTTAACATTCAATCTCTCACAAGTTTCTCACACACAACAAATGCAATTTACCAGCTCTCTCTTTCCCCTCGGTCTACAACACATGAAGAAAGTGAACCCCCTTCATTGAAACATAGTCCCTCAGGCTACCCAAATCTTCCCAAGGATCTAGTGTTATGATCATGAAATCTCAATGCTATAAACTCTCAGGATTATCAGTTCTCAAAATATCTCTCTAAACTTCCATTATTTCCATTCCCATAAGCACTCATTCCCTCTTGTAAGGACCTACAATCAATTACATACATCCAACCATGGCTGCTGGTATTCAACAATTCATTTTCCCTTCCCTATGCATACACAAGAATGAGCAGCAGAGTGAATTCGAGAGGAATAAGCTCCAAAAACGAATTGTTGATTCATAATGAAATGACCACCACGCCAAGAGAATCAAGAACATGTATTAAATATCAAAATCATAATGTGGCCTTCCCCCAAGAAGCTGATGTAACCCCCTCTTTCTATCTAAAATTTCAAAGTGAGTAAAATAAAACAATTTCAATGTGTAAAGGCTTAGCCCCCCCTTAGCTTCCCCCCTCCTCTCTCGTGGAATCATAACCCCCTATAACTCTTTTCCTTTTCCATCTGGCAGCTAACGATGCATTTTTATTATTAATAGTTATCAATGTATTACATTTCGTATGCACTCTAGCCTCTTTCGATTGTTTAGGCTCTCTATCCTTTCCTCAAATAAACAAAATACATTAATAATCTCAGGGACTCAAAATTGGGGTATTACAAGTGATTCTTTCAGTAATGTGGGATGTGAAATTTCTTATAGATCAACAATTCCAGTGAATGTAGATACAAATTCTACAAGAGAGAAGATTTCTTAAATAAATGACTTGTAGAACAAAGTATTTTTTGTTCACATGACTTTAAAACTAGGCATTATTCTATTCTTAGAAGCATAAAACATGGATAACATGTGTACTGAATATCTATGGATTATTACAGAGGAATTTAATGTCGTTATCGACATCTTGAAATAATCAACCATTCACATCCATGCAAGGCATTTTGTGAACTAAAAGTTATATTCCAAACTCCATTTGGTTGCTTGATTTTGGTTACAGGTGGAAGCCATGATTCATAGATGAGAATCCCTAAGAAGTTAATCTCGCAAATCTCAACATATACATTTTATATGCCTATGATATCATTTCAATGATCACTCAGGGTCTCCAAGGTTTTGATAATATCAAATTTAATTTCTCACCATCGCTAGATAGCCCAAATGGGTCATTCAATACACAATTGTTGAATCTTGTGTATCAAACTTCTAAATCTTTTAACAAAGCAACAATCTTGCACAATAATGACATCCAATTATTTATTAAATTTGGAAAATACTAAGTTGGAGTCAATATTTGGTTTGTTTTGTCCAAACCCCTTTGTTATTATGAGAATTCTCACAACATGGACATTTTCCCATCTTCATATAGGAAAGAATAATTATATTGCAAGGATTGCAACCGGTAACCAAACCTGATTGCAATGAAATGGATGGAAATGATTAGTTTATGAATAGTCAGTTATAGAAAGTGTCTGATTTCATTTCATTTATTTCGACTTGGTTGGTTGGAAATAACATTGAATGATTGGTGGTTTTTTTGATAAAGAGAGTATTCCATCCATATCCTAGGTAGGTGATGTGGTGGTTGTCCTTGAATGAGTCTTTTCTATCAAAAACCTTAATCCAAGCCTTGCATGTTCTAAAAATGACCACATACCTTATTTCTTGCATCCATGTTTCTAGAAAATAGGGAAAATATTCCAAAATACTTCACATCACCCCAACCATTCCCACAATTCCCTTATTCACCATAATACCCCATTCTTCTGTAAAAACTAAAAATGTGACACCTTCTCTCTAATGACAACCATATAGTCAAAAAGTTATTTTCAAAGGAAAAATAGTTTTTAGTTAGTGTAGACTACAACAACACCATGGATATGATTAAAATCATGTGTTTAACAATGAAATTATTTATTTATTGGATAAAAAAGTATTTTTACATATGTGATTCAAATATTTGATTATGTATACATAATATTATATCGACTACCTCCCCTTTAGGTAGAAATTTTGACAAATAGCAAAAAAAGGAAATTTATACAATTGGGAAAAAATGTAAAGCATACATATGTGTGAGATAATGTAACATCCCGCTCCTGTGCACACTGAGCAAACTTATTCTTTGAGGAAACTTTCTTGCAAGTGATCTGGATGATTATACTATTGGTCGTTTGATTATGATTATGAGATATTATGGATGTGATGATATGTTATTTTGTTGTATTTACCTAGACATGTGCTATTGACTCGATTCTCTTGAGTGTGTAGGACTTTGGACCTTGAGGATGCAAAGGCATCAATGAAACCCCTTAGACTCCGAATCAAGTCAGGGAGTGGACTCTTGGGTTGAATATTGTTGATGTGACATATGCACATATGATTAGATGTTATGATGATTGATTATTATTTCTAACATGATTCTTTGATGATGTAGGCTAACGATAGCTTGCCGACCAGACTCACATGTGGAGTAGAGGGGTCATGCATGAAAACCAGAGAATTTGAGGGAGAGGTGTGGGAGCATCCCTGATACAACCTACTAGCACTCCCTCCATGGATCAAACTTTAGGTTAATGATTACCTAGTTCGAGAAGACCCATGATGCCATGAGGGAAGACTGTGACAGTCGCTCATGATGATTTTTAGGGACACACATTAAGGCAAGGGCCTTATTCCTTAGAGGCCCTTAGTCTCCCACAAGATCACCTGGTGGAGTATTGACTCCAAGGGTTTTTTATGTCTACCAAGTCAGTCAAGAGGCAAGTGGCACCCTTGGAGCACATAATGCATCCTGAAGGGAACGTCACATAAGGAAAATGAAAATAGGCCAGTGGAACCCTTGGAGCACGTAGTGAATCCTGAAGGGTATGTCGTGCAAGGAAAACAGAAGAGGCGAGTGGCACCCTTGGAGCACGTAGTGAGTTCTGAAGGGCACGTCGTGATTTCAACAGGTAAGTGAATAAACCTAGTCGGACTTAAAATGAATGATGTGATAGTAAGATTTAAAAAAAAAATCCCTAATAAAAATGTCGCCCAACCTAGAGAAATTAAAACCTAGGTCTATGTAGAACTTGTGGTAAAAAAAAGTAATAATAAATAAACATGTAATGAGAGGGGGGGGGTAAGAAATTCAAATTAATTTATTAAAATCAAATTATAATGGGGGATTAACATTTTAAAAATGGAAATGATTGTTTTATATACATATGCTAATTTAATTTTTAGTTAAAAAGAAAAAGGGGTAAATGGTTGTTTTTGACTTTAGTTAAAGAGGGAAAAGAGGGAAACTTAAAAGAAATGGGAAACTAAAGGAAAAATGATAAACATAAAGAAAAAGATGAAGGTCTAACTTAGTAAGGAATCTTACCTTGGGAACTTGCTATTTTTTAACTCAACTAGAAATTAAGTAAGGCACAAGTCATTTAAGAAGTGTAAGGGAATTTTGGGACACCTAGGAGCATTTTTAGGAATGCTTTTAGGTGGGTGAGGGAAATAGGAATAATTAATTAATTAATAAAATTGATTTTTTGGTGCAACTAGGGGATGGGTGACATCTATACGGGGGAGGTTTTTCCTAATTAATTAATTGAAAAATGAATTTAATGAGAATTTGGGAAACTAATTACTTAAAAACTCTATAAAAAGGATGGAGGAGGAGTATGGATCTCATATTTATGCGTAACGTTACGCTGCTGAATTTTTGTCTTGACTGAACTTCTCTTGTGGGAGTTGGGATACCTAGCTCGGGTAACGAGTGGTGGCTCAACCTTGCAAAGTAAGCTGGGTGGTAGCGGTTTTCTGGTATTTTGTGTTTGGCCCCTTTGCGGCTCGGGGGGATCAGGGGGAAGAATAGTACTTGTAGCGTTGGCTGGGAGGTAATGATGAGGTAACATCAGTCGGCAAGAAGGAGCTAGATGGAGCATGTGCAGGACAACAACTCAGAGCTTTCGCATTTGACTATGGTACGTGTGCGTATATTTCTGAATGGTAGTTTAATATTGTTCCCATGCTTTCATTAATGTACTTATTTTGTGTAAATATTATGTTTTACTCAAAAATTTATCATCAATAAACCTGAATTCATCCCAGCCTTACGCTTGCTTCGTTTTGAATTGTTTCCCTTGGCAAAGCCAACCCTGATTGCTATGATTTGTTGGTTCTTGTGTTATTGATTCTTACAAAGAAATCTATGTTTTTACCTTATCCCTTTAGTCATCAGTCTGTGCCTAAAAATTCACCCAGGAGCCAAATCGATGGTCGTCACTTCAGTGTTTAAAGACCTATACATTCAAATGCCTTTCTTTTCTGTGCATGGATGATGAGTGAAGGATACATTGTTTCTCAACTATCTATCCCTTATGTCCTTTTTCGTAAATTTTGTCTACTTGGTTTGAAAAAGGGTTAAACTTACATCAAATAGACATCCTTTCAAATCCAATTTCACTCGACAATCTTTTCTCTTTTTGAGAGAATCGGAAAAGAGCTTAAACCAGTATCGTTGATGTTGTTCTAAGAAGCATATCATGGGGGAGGCCAGGGCTCCCATGCAAGACTTTTGTGAAAGGTTAACAACTCAGAGATAGCTGACACAAGCTTGGGAAAAACCAAATATTTCCAATTCAAGGAGGATAAAATACTTACATAGGTTACCTTTTCTACAATATATTGAAGAATTCCCCTTATCTGGAAGGGTGTAGAAGAAGGAATTTGATTCTCTAAAAGATCATTCCAATCAAAGGAAACCACCCTAGGACTTGGAGGGAGCATACTTGAAGAGAGTGGAATGATCCCTTGTTCAAAAGGTACAAAATCATAAATGCTAAGGACATGGTCAAAATACACATCACCCCCCAAAAGAAGAGTGGGATTGACCAAAGATTGCATTGGAAATGTCACTTCCTTAGGCTTATCACTCTCCAATATCGATTGAAGATTGCATAGGCATGACTACTTATTCAACCATTGGTTGAATAGGATGGGAGAAAATAAAGTCAAGAGATGCATCACCCCTCAAAACAAGAGTGGTGTCGGTCAAAGATTGCATCTAAACAACAACTAGTTGAACATGATGCAAGAAAAAATAGTCAAGAAAAACATCACCACCAAATGGAAGAGTGGTTTCAGCCATAGATTGTATCAGAATGACCATTGTATCAACCAAAGAAGGAATAGAATGTTGGGAAACCAAAGATGACTCTGAACCCGAAGGGTTATCAGACAAGGACTGTGATTCTTCTATCAAAATAGTAGCAGGGCACAAGCGAGTTAAATGACCTCCTTTGAAAATCCTACAAAGGAACTTAGGATTATGTTCTTGTTACACCTCAAAATTACTCACTTCGATAGTGTCACAAGTGTCGTCATTACGAGTGTTGTAAGTGTCACATCTTGTCCGCAAGTGTCATATCTTGACTTTAAGTGTTGCAGGTGTCAAAAATAGTATGCTTCCATCTTGCCTATGTCATTCCCATAACAACATCATGAAGACACTTAAGACACCTCAAAGGATGGTTTGGAAGAATAAAAATCACTTGGCAGGAAGTACAAGTCCTTTTTCATCGAGAAAACCACTCAAAAAATGCATTTTGGAGAGGAGTGCTCCCCTACCCACTATCAGGGAGTGTTGGTGCTCCATGAGCCTCTTTGGGGGAGTTCTTGAGCGCCCTGTGCACCCTTATGGGGGATCACTACCCTCTTTTGAGAAAAATTTGGGTTTGTTGAGGCAAATTAGGGAAGAATCCCTCAAATCCTGAAGGTAGTTGGATTCAAATAGATGGTCAAGGCATGATCTTAGGGGAGATCCTCAACTGAAGGAGAAGAATCCTCAAATCATCCCAAATATCTCTCAATTGGTTGGACTCCAAGGTTATATAAGGAGGCCTTCTCATGGTCAAAGGCAGAATAGAGACTAGAGTTGGATGCCAAACTTATGATCATATAAGTTGTATTGACAGAGAATGTAAATTGAGATTGATACCAAACTTATGATCCTATAAGTGGTATTGACAGAGAATGAAGTGGGAGAATCACATAAAAATTATGATCTCATGAGTGAGATTCCATCAAATCCATCAGTGGAGATTGATTGAGCAAAGGGGTTGGACAAGTAGAACTGGAAGAGGTTGTCGCACCTTCATTCAAAGGATTGTAAGTAATTTTACTAGTTCTCATTAATATAATCAATGCTTGGCCTATTTCTTTCAAACTTGTACTTGTTCCATATGATTTTGTCTGTAGTATATGGATCTATGATTGAGTTAATCTCAGTAGAGTAGGAAGTCCATTGTATCTTTGTTTGTTTTGTAGGACCTATCAAGGAGCTCAAGATTGAAGCTCAGCCTGGACTTTGCAAGGACATACGTCGTTCATAAGGTACATATCTTTCTACTTATCTTTATTTCATTAGCTTGATTAGGTCTAAAAGGAATTTAGTTTCCATGTTAAGCACCTTCTATCTTGGCCTTAGGAGTTTAGAGACCAAGAGGGAATCCACTTGTCCGTAGGGGGATTCACCTTCAACAGAAATTGGCGACTCCACTGGGGAGGAGCTCTGATTTTTGTTTCCTTTCCCAGATTTTGTTTTATCCCTTTTCCCACTCACTTGACCTTCTCCATGATGTGTCTCTGGTCCTTAGATATTATTGTTGGCTTTTGGTTCATCTTACACACTAGAGTTTTGCATTTTTTATGTTTTTTTTTTTATTTTCTGGGAAAAATTCTGAGTTTTTAGAGGCCAACGCTCCCCTTCCCTTAGCACCAGGGCATTGGAACTCCCTTATAGTTTTCCATAGAGTTTTGGAGCACTCTTTGTCCCCTTATGGGGGAGAACTACCCCATTTTTTGCAAAAAATCTTCTTAAAAAATGGTTTTTTCCCAGTCTTTTTGTTGGTTCATTTTCTCAGGATTCATGCTATCTCAGTGTGTCCTTGTTTGGCCCTCAATCCACCTTGTTTTCTAAGGATTCATCATCTCTTGTTTGGATTTTTTAACATTTTTCCTTACTTTTCAATAACTCTTTGATCTTCACGATTTGAAGTCAATTTGTCGTTTTCTTCTCGTTTATCTGAATGAGTGAAAACTTTGTAAGGAGTTTCAAAGGTCTTTTGCACTTTTATTTTTGATATTCAAGTCATCTTGTCCAAGCTATTTCTCCTTCCTTTAGATTTTTTGGCTTTCTGTTTCTTGTTTGATCACAACAAGGGTGTCTTTTGGTTTATGTGAAGTTTGCTTCCAGATTGCTTAAATCTCACAAATCGTGAAGTCCGATTAGCATAGGAAGCTTTACATCTACTGGTTATAAGTCACATACAACCATTTTAGCATTACATTGGATTCCTTATTGAGGAATATTGCATCAATTTTTTTCATTTTAGTGTTTGACAGTGAAAGGAAAATCCTTCTCCTTCCCTTAATTAGGCATTCATTGAAAGAAAAGATTGCTTATCATTTCTTATGCATGTTTTGGGAACTGAGTCGTATCATCATTAGTCTTCACTCTCTGTAGGGACCAAATTTAATTAAGTCCAATAAAATCCATAAATTGAAACAAATAAGATTACTTCTACGTAGAAAGGCTAAGTAATTTCTTTCATTTAGCATATAAGCAGGTTAAATTAATTAGTGAACATCAATCTAGTGAATTACATAATAGAATAAAAATTACATAATAGAATAAAAATACCTTTTCCTGATGCTAATTCCCGTTGATCTGGTTGTCCTTTCCCTATTGCTTTGCCCAGCCTGATGCACTAACCAAACCCTGCCCAAAAACTGATTAACCACCCAGCCAGCTAGGAGTAGCCTGTCCGACTCCGTAGCTCCAGGATACCGTAAGGAATCCTGGCCCCCATGCCCAAAACCCCCAGCAACCTGGTGGCCCCTGCAATGGTTCACCAAAACTCCAGAACCCAACCCCTCAAAACCAAAAGATGTCCAACAGAAATACAGACCTCCTGCCAATAATGTTCCTTCCCCCAATTTTCATAATGCCCCTTCCCGTAGGACTCTTCCCCGTCATATCTCCCCCTTCACCAACTCTCCTCCCCTCCATTAATTACCTTATCCCCTCCTTTATTACCTTATCCCCTCCTTTATTATCTTATCCTTAACCTGTCATACGTAAAGTTTCATAAGGATTAAATTAAAGTTACTAAGCCCCTTAATTTATTACCCAAATCATTAAATGTGTTATGTAATTAATTAATTAATTAATTAATCAATCAACTGTTATAAACAATTAATTAATAAATAAATAAATAATTAATATTATTAATATTAATCATTGTTTAACTAAAACCATATTAGGACAATTAATTATCTAATTAATTTTACTTAATAATCCCTATGCATCTATTTAACCAGGGTTGTTACATACACCCACCCTTCAGGAAATTTCATCCCGAAGTTAAGGTATCTCACGATACATAGGAAAAGAAACATGGTTCACACATTCATGACAATTAACCGACACTATTAGTAAGTAAGCCAAGAAAACTCATACATATTAGTGTACATGTACAAGAAATGCATGTGTAGCTAGTACATACAAGTCTCATGCATGTACTAATAATCAATAACTATCACCCTTATAGTATTTTATGTATGCATCCAATCCAATAAACAAGACTATTCTTTTATAAAAGACAATAAACCAGTCAAATGTTTGCGAAATTATTTAATTACAATTATCTAGTTCAACAATTTTATTTAGAAAACTGTGGTTTAGCTACGTAATTATGAATATTCATATATACACATTTTCTTTTTAGAAGGGAAAAACAATAAATTCCACCATAAGACAAATCTCCATACTTTCTCAACTATTTCTATTCATCCTTCCTCCCTAACTTACTTCCATCTCCATTCCTATCCTACCTCTGTTGGACTATCTTGGAGAATCAACTATATTGACCTAACTCCAAATAGAACCCATAAGCAGAAGTGTCACTATCTTGACCAAGCTTCCCCAATGGGAAACTGACAGT
>JASDQU011177212.1:4870-24584 GCA_032191745.1 Picea mariana
GTCATCATTCTAATTCAACAATTGAAGCATGGAAACGACTTATCAGAACCAGTCAACGTGAAGCGACTAATGCAAGGGATGCCCATTTCCACCCAACCGTAGGCTCAGTCACTCCGAACGGATTTACCACTAGCCACCTCCGAGCTAGTCCACGATGCTCTGCAACACAACCTTTCTTCTTTCTCAGCCACAATAGGGACAGAGGTTACTCTCCTCTTCCCGCAAGATCCTGGAATGGTTTACACAATACCAAGCAAGGAGGACTAGCCTCGTTTACCAGCTTGTATCATAACCTCTTTTTCCATTTCCTGTATCCAGAACACTTAGTTTTTCGGTTCTTCCTTGAATCCCCGAGATTCACTTCTCGTCTCTGCACTCTTCGAAGACGTGTTTTTTCTCTCCCCCGCCACACCTTCCTTTCTCGCCTCTTTCAGCAAGGTCGTGTGTGGCTCGAATTCCCAGTCCACGGTCAGGTCTGGTAGCCTTACGAATGAGTGTTATGCCCCATCCCCTCATTAACTCTTGAGGATGTCTTCCCACCCACCATCCTGACTATAATTCATTTATGGGTCATAGGACGGTTCTGGTCCTGAGCAATTAAATCCAGTAAGCATTGGTTTGGTGAAGGTTAACACAACCATTTCTAGTACCCTTCACCCTCTCTTCATGTAGCATTTGTGGTATTTCCAAGTACACCCCCCCATTCCAGTAGCCATGTAACACTTGTCCATTTTCTTAGTAAATAATTAGGTTCACATTCGTTTACCTTTCAAACAAAGGTCCATCGAATCAATATTCACACATTTAAAGTTTTCCATAGTCTCTTGGCCATTTATAGTTATATTTACAAGCTGGGGGAAACAAGGTGTTACATTCATAGTAGTAGTGTATTAGACTTTAGAGCTCAAATGNGGGGTGCTCTCCTTTTTCTTATAAAATAAAAATGAAAGGGGTATTATTGTGGCCACAACATCTTCATGTGAAAAAACTCCTAGTGGCATGCATATCCAACCTTGATGCCAAACACCCGCTAGAGAGGGGTTTTGTTATGTTTTTTTAAGTGTTATTCATGGAAATTGATCCCTAGAAGTGGTGTCTAGGGCTCTAACCATAGAACTAGATCTCTAGAAGACCTTCATTTATGGCTTAATCCCCTTGTTTCCCCCCTTGACCATGTTTAGACCTTGAATATCATTTCCAATGCACAAAACCTACTCATGAATTTTGTATCCCACTTAGATGATAAAGAACCCAGACCATGGCTCAGAGAATGATTCATGGCATGGGTTCAGGATAGATTCTCATTTAGGGCATGTGTTGTGGTTTAATCATGCCACCCATGTCCTTCAGGTAGGCCAGATATACCATACAAGGGCCTTGTGTGGTTGTTCGAGGATGTGCTCAAAAATATTGTTGTAGAAGATTTATGGTTAGTAGGAATTATTCATGGTGATTAAGACTAAAATGCATCATTTGGGGAACAAGGGCCATTATTCTCCTCTTGTGACATTGGGTAGACCTATAGACACATTCTTAGTGCACAACTAACCTAGTTTTGGTATCCATAGCACCCTTCAAGGAAATTGTTAACCAAGAGAGGTCAGATGTGGAGGTTTTAGGACTCGTCCATGGCACTTGATTCTGAGAATAAATGTTTAGGGATAGACACTCTTTTTTCCCTCCCTTGACTATGGTCATGGACCTGATACCCATTCATGATTCCCAATACTTGATAACGACAACCATATTAAACTTGGATGTCAAGGATGTTGGGTTTTTATATTCTTTGTAGGGAAAGTCTAGTCAAGGTAGATCGACTAACGGTTGAAGGTCAAGGTGGATCGACAACAGTCAAGGTCAAGGTGGATCGACATCAAGTCGAAGGTCGAGGGAGTCAAATCAACAAATTTGAAGTCGAAGATATCGGCAACAAGTCATGCACACACTTTTAAATTCATGTACACACTGGCATAATGCGCTTCTCTACGAGCTTACCCTGCACTACCTCCTCAAACTCAACAAGGGGGGGATCCTTTTTTATAACCCCTTGATCCATAAATTTAACAAAATTATGGATTTGGTATCCCAACAAAACATGTTATGTTGAGAGAATTACCTATTTTTCAGGAGTAGTATTTATTTTAGGACTAGCATTTAAGAGTCTCTTATGTGTTGTCCATAATCTAACTTGTATGGGGATCCTTCATAAAAAAATTGACCCATCTTTGTTGGTTCCCTATAAATATTTTTGTATTACATACATGTGTGAAGGACACTGAAGCTAGTAGGTTCTTTGTGGTATTAAAGGGACCTGTAGAGGCGAAGGTCACAGGGATGTGTGAGGGCATGGATAGGGAAGAGAAAGGGGATGTGGGGTTGAGGATAGGTAAAAGGGAGAAAGGAGGGATGGAGAGAAAAGGGGCTAGGAAAAGTGGAGAGTACAATGGGAATGAGGGATAGGGGGTCATGAGTGAGGAATTTAGGGTGGGTATGTAGTAGGTTGTTGTTTTGGATAGGGAGGGGAGAAGGTTAGGGACAAAGAAAGAAGTGGAGGAAGGGAGAAGGTAGGGAGGGTAAAATATCAAAAGAAATCAAGGGTGTGATTGAGGAGGAGAAGGGGATGTGTGCATGCAGGTAGATCATGGAAATGAGATCATTGTTAAGAGAGTCATCATTGGTCGTAGGTGGATTAGGCCCCATAGGGAGCTCATTAGAGCTCATGAGGAGCTCCAGATGGTCACATGAAGAGAAAAGAAGAAATATTTCATTTAGTGGCCAAAATCCTTTACTTTCACATTAGTTAAAAGATTAAAGAATTATTTTTGAGTGGATGATGGGTGTGTGGAAGTGAGAGTGATGTGTGTGCAAGAGGAAAGGAAGGGCACTAAGAAATCAAATAAAAAATTATTTTGTTATGTCCTTTGAAAACTAGAAAATTGGGTGTTGTAAAAGGAGATCAAAGAACATAATCCCATATCTTTGGTTGGTTATTTTTTTTGGATGTGGTAATTTGGGTATGTGCTTTATTAGATATTATTTTATGGATGTCTTTGGGTAAAAAGTAGGTGCATTGAGGTCTCTAGAGTAGGTCATTGATGATTTGCTTATCACTTTTTTATTATTTATAATATCAATTTATATATTTAAAAAATTGATTTGAATATTAAATATGATATTCTAACAAATAAAAATGAGAAGTTGAAATGTCGAGTAAATAAAATTTTCCAGTTTTGAGATTTGGGGTACCTTTTCCTCCTATGAAAATCCCAAAACTCCCTAAAATGTGGCCTGGAATAGTGGATTTTTGCTTGTTTTAGCATCCTCATTCCAAACCCCTTAGAATCTGGCCAAATACTCCACTTGGTATTTTCATGTCTACTTCCCTATCTCACTGTAAAAATCTTATGAGAAACATTCTCTATCAGATAATACTAGATTATTCTTTAAAAATCACTAATTTGCAAATTCTAGAGAATTGGTGCTTAATTGAGAAATGGTCCTCACTGGAACTTCTCTAGAACTCCCCATTGTTGACATACCCAGAAAATTTCATCCCAATCTAGATTATTATGCTCATGTTATGGCCAAAATAAAAATTTGGCTCCACACTTCATTTTTCTTTTTTTTTAAACATAGGACATCAACTACCTATGTGGCAATATGCTAACTTCCCTGCTAGTGTGGAACCTCCCTAAGAAAATTCCATGTCATCCCTCAAGGCACTTTGGACTTGCATCATCATTCTCCATCACATCCTCCTCTCTCTCTCCTTTCTCTTTCTTCTTCTTTTTCTTTTTCTTACCTTTATACTTCAATTTAATATTTATTACATTAAGGGGCCCTACCTGTACTAGATGCCACATGGAACCATATGATTATCCCCACACTAATGGTGATTCCCCATATGCACCTGGCACACAACTTGCTCATGCATTTAATCAAATGGAAGGGGATGAGAGTAGATCAACGATGGTGGTGTATGCAAGGGTTTGATATTGCACGAGAGTTGGTTGATTTCAAACTCTCTATGCCACTTACAATCCACATTCCATATGTTAACCTTGGATTGGTTTCGGGGGTTTGGAATTGAGCTCCAATACCACGAATCCAAAGTCTTGCAAACCACCTTTGAATGTGGCATTGATGTCATCTATGGGCATGTCACCTCTATGCCACAAACCCTTGATCCCACCACCGTGACATGCCAACCCACAACCATGGAAATCCAATTCACCACCACCATGTCACCTAACACAGAGCCTCCACGTCACCATGTATAGAAAAATTCCCAATTTTTTCTAAATTTCCAAAAAATCATATTGTCAAGAAATCTCTTTAGCCTCCAAGGTACCCTCTGGCTTAACATCTATTAAAATTAATTTTTCCAGCTTGTGTGTCATCCCAAGAGCTGCAATTGATGCTTTGATACCAATCTGTAACATACCCCTTGCATGAGTACCTCAAAAATTGACGTTCTTGGGTGAATTTTTAACTTTTTATGCCAATAAATTAAACAAGAAACATGGTGCAAGCACATGCAACAATGAATATTCACATAAACATTTACATTCCCATGCATTAATCAAGTATACATTAATTATTCACAATCTTATGCAATATATATCATTAAGCAATAGATAAAACAACGAATATATATAAATATAGAGAAACATGGAACACTTATCTTCAAGAAAGATTTCACCAACTAGTTGTAGACGTCAGATGTCCCACACAACCTTAGTCTCCATTGCACATTAACTCGTTACAATAGGCCACCCTTGAGCTAAGGCTATGAATCCACAAGGACGAGTGCTTAGGCTGACTATATGTCCCAAACTAGTCCATATATCAAGTTGTTACAGTTGTTCTCTCTTTCTTGCACTCACAACAATCCCAATTTACCGGTTCTCTATCCTCCTCACCCTATGCAACCGAAAGAAAGGAATCCTCTCCTCTAGAATGCAGTCCCTCAAGCTATTCTCTTTTTCTCTAAGGCTCCAATGCTACTAGCTAGGAAAACTCAATGTTGGAAAGTCTAGGGAATCCCAATTGTGGACAGTTTTAATCAACTACCATCATTATCATGCACACATGAATTAATTACTTGCTAGAATAACCAATACATACTTACATCCAACTAGCTATGTCTCTCTACCTCCAACATTTCGTCCCCATGCGAAAACCAAGAACAAGAATGATCATGAATGAATGGGGAATAAATGAGGAAAGATTTTGGAACGAACTGAGGAACCCCCCAACAACCAAAATCATGTTTGATATATTTACATGCAATAACACGCAATGTGACTTCCCCAAGAAGCTCACGTAACCTCTTTTTCCATCTAATTCCAAGAAAGGTTTAATAAAATATAATAAATCGACTTATCCCCTTTAGCCCCCTCACTCATGGAATTAGAGCCCCCTATAACTTTGTCCTTAGTTTTCTTGCAGTTAGTGATGATTTTATTATTATTATTATTCAATGCTATTACATCGCTAGGCTCTCTATCCTTTCAACTTTATAGACACTCCAACCTTTCATCAAATAAACAAAAATACATTGCTAATATAGGGATCAAAACTGGGGTACTACACGCTGAAAGTTCTTCCCTCAAAAACTAGCTAATGTCCCATTGTGGTCTAGTGTAACCTACATACAAGAATTGGTGGGCAACATAATAACAATCCAATCAATAAGAAACAATTCTCTACAAATATTATGAAGCTAGTGATCATATACAAATGTTATGTGAGTTCCTTGTTCTTAGTGTAGCCTCTGCTCTTTTGATGGTTGCAAGGCCTTCTCTACGCAACCAATGGAAACAAACCATTGCAATACCCTCTATGTTGTATCCCTCAACAAGGACATGAGGATGGAATGTTTCTGTGATGGGATACCTTGCTAGTCACTTTCTTGTGGTGGCTAGCAAGTCTTCTTTGCCTTTAAGTCCAGTTCACTACTCTATTTTTGGTTAGGTACTACCAATGCTAACCACCAATGTCATGCCTCTCGGGTATTCAAACAACATGCTACTTGTTAAAGTGACCGATTTTTCTATCAAACTCAACAATGCTTCCACTATGCAAGATCTTAAATTGAATACTAGAAATGCCTCAAAGAATGTCCTGCTACTAAAGAAAAAAAATTAGATATAACTTCCATGGAGTGAAAGAAACTTTATTATGGTTCAATTGTAGCATGTAATATGTCCAACAATATTTTCTTGTAGAACAATCTTCACAATGTGTTGGCCAAGAAAACTTATTCCAAGTGAGTGTTATGGTACAGACCAGGGTAGGAATTTCAAAACTAAATTACATGTCAAATTTGACAGTTTTGACAACGCTGGCGCATGTTCTGACCATTTTAATGAACAAAATTGATGGGAAGGAGAAAATTTTAACTGTATTTGACGACAATTCCATCCCTAGTAGAGACTTTTTGTTTTTCTTAGTCTTTGAAGTGGTTTATGCAGCTTGTCCATGCAAACGACCGGTTCTTAGTGCAACAATAAGACCAACTTTGTTCCTAGGTGGTGTATCACGATGCAAGGTATTGGCATGACCGATATGTTGATAGTTACCACCACTATGAGAATGTTCCATTCGGTTCAAAACAACACCACAAAAGTTGGACCAACAATTTCTCTTGACTATGTACTCATGTATGCATTCAAATGAAGAGAGTATTCAATTGGAGAATTCTCAATCCAAATCATTTTTTTAAACCAATACATATATTTTGAGCACTCATATATTCTAAATTCCTGGAAGAGAAGAAGAAATTTTCCTAGGGGTGCATATGGATTAGGGATGCAATCAATTTTCCCCAGGCATGAAATAAAATGCTTAGAGGGATGTGAAATCATCCAGGCACAAAGTAATACACCCAATGAGATGTGAACTTGCCCAGGCATAAAGTAAAATTCCTATGGATATGTAAATTTGCCCAGCAATGAAAGGAATCGTCCATTGAGGTAGAAATTTTCCCTAGTATGATATTGAGTCACCCAGGTGAAAGGAATTCAACTTAGGAAATATATTGAGTTGATCGAGTGAAAGGAATTTTCCCCGGGAAAAAGAAATTGGCTCAGGGAGGAATAAATTCTACTTAGAGAATGAACAATATGCTCTAAGGAAAGAGAAAATGCCCAACAACTAAAATATACCGAATTAGAAACTCCCTAGGTAAGTGAAACAGATAAATTTCCACAACCATCAATCTCATACTTTGAAGGGAATTGGACGGTGGAAATTCTGAAGTTGTTGGAATCCATACTATCTAAGGAAATAAACGTTTTTATTATTATGAGTTAATGAATGCAATCTAAAATCCATCATGTTGACCTATTAACAATGCTAAGAGTAGCTCATTAAACAGAGGTAAGAGCATCAACAATCTCACATGCAGAAGTTGCATAACAATGAAATCAAACACAATCAATCACCATGAACTCAAAAAAATTACCCTAGAAACCCAAATGGGAAAATGTGTTTCAAATGGGGCTTAGTTCTTCATTATGGAAATCTTTTGTTACATTGTTTTCCTGGCTCTATGCCTCTTCCTCTCTTGGCAAAAAATACCCTTTGAGAAATCAATTCAAGAAATAAATAGGGAGAATTGTGGGGTAAGGGAAGGTCAACAACCATGGCCCTTCACTTCTCATTTCTTAGTCTTCTCTCTTATTTTTTTTTCTTTCTTGTTTTTTTTTTTTATCTTTTAATTATCATATTTTTTCCTTCTCATTTCATTTTGTTTCAATCAACATTTACATTTGCATTGGTTTACATTGTCTTCTAACCTTCATGAATTGCTAATTGCCCATATATCCAGTCTTCCACTCATTCATTGGTTCAAATCCATTTTGTATCAATTATCTCAACCCTTTAATCCTCCCTAGATATTTAGTTAGGTGATTAAATGGCTTAACTCTTCAACTAGTATGTATAACATATAATTTGGCATAATAGTGATAACATGCTATTGAATTGGTTAGAAGTTTAAAAAGCATAATTCTTAACTATATATATATATATATATATATTATTGAATTGGTTGGAAGTTAAAAATTAAAAAATTTAATGAATAATAATAAAAAATTTAAAAGTAATAAATAAAAATAAATATTATAATTTTAAATTATAAATAAAAATAATAATAAATATCGATAATGAATAATCATAAAATTTATTTTTAAAAGTTACAAATCACATGAGTAATAATAAGATTTATTTTTAGAAGTTACAAATCAAAAGAATAATGAATAATAACAAGAAATATGTTTTGGATGAAAAAAATAAAATAAAAATATTGATAAAGGAGAGAAGAAACAAAGTTAAAAAAGTTAAACACTTTTTCAAGTTTCAAGAGAATTACAACTTTAAAATTATTATAAACATAGAAAAAGAAAGTAATATAACCAATATTTTTAGTGAATATGATTGACGTGAGGTTGGGACTCTTCGAATATAAATTGAGGATCTCTTCAATTAAATTACCCATAACATTGACATGTTTTGGCAGGTTAGATTATACGTGATTTTATAATATACAATTTTAATATAAAAATTTAACATATTACTTTAGGGTAACATAGATGTTAACTTTATTTTTATTTTTACATAATTTAAAAAAATATATTAAAACTTTTTCCATATATATTTAAAAAATATGGTTATTTAAATATTATATTCACCTTTTTATGCGGACACCATAAATATGCTGTTCACTTGTCTTTATGAACATCTATTTATGAATTTAAAATTTGTATTAATATAATAAAGTTGTAATGAAGATACCATAATGTGCTATTCACTTTTCTCTATTTATGAATTTAAAATTTGTATGAATATAAACATTTGTTTATGAATTTAAAATTTGTATGAATATAGTAAAGTTTTAATGAGGATACCATAATGTGTTATTCACTTTTCTTTATTAACATTTATTTATGAATTTAAAATTTGTAAGAATATAATAAAATTTTAATAAAGCATTTTAAGTTTGTAAGAATATAAAGTAATTGATGAATATAAAGTCATTGATATATTATTTTGTTTGTTAGGTGTTTATTGCTTCTACTAGTATGTGGTTTAAAAAATATAGATTTAAGGGTATTTAAATCATCAAAATTATAGAGGGATCACATTCAGTTTAGAAGTTATTAGAGGTACATGTACAAGTTATTAGAATATGGTGCAAGAAGATGAAACATGGGAATATGGTGCAAGAGTATATAATGTTTATTTATGAAAAGTTTGTATAAATTGACCAAAAAAAAAAAAAAAACATATTCTTTCAACATTTACATGTTACTTTTCTCTAAAATATAATGCATATATTCACATTAATATGTCAATTTATATTTTTAAATGTTAATTATATATATTTTTAAATTAATATAGTTTGTGAATCTTTGACATAAATAGTTTCATTCAGGGTCTTAACATAATTAAGATCAATTTTTATTTTTATTTTTTAGATTGAAGGTCTCCTTATGTACTTGTGCACCATACAATGTTTTTCCATGGGCTAGGCAATAAGAATATAATTACTACATATGTACAAATAAAAATCAATAAACAAGAAAATTATTTGTTTTCCTTAAAAATATATATATTTAAAATATGCATACAAATATCTTCAAGTGTTGATAGTTTCATCAACAATGATTATGTGGATCATATTTAAAATAGTGGTTGAAAATGGAGATAACAAAAGACTTGAGAAAATGGATGTGTTTTTGTTAATGCATCCTTCACCACTGGGTTTGTCATTCAAAAGCTAAAACAAAATCTTTCAACTCATATATATTCATATAGTAACTTCCAACTACAACCAAAACATGTGTACCTATCACATATATTCATAACTTTGCAAGATATATATCAACATTAGCATCATGGATTATTTTAGGACCTATGTTTCATAAGAAAAGGTTTAACATTAAAACTCATTTTTCTCTCCTAGGAATAATCCTTTTAAGCCCATCCTCTTTATGTAAAACCACCTAATGGTGCCCGAAATACCACTTGGGGGTCAAAGACCCCATAGAGAGCTCAAGTGTTGTGGTTGGAGGTCTTGTTCACAATGCTTGAGGCCTAGAAGGTTATTTTTCCTCTGTAAGGCCCTTGTTTTCCCTTTTTACTATATTCTAGTCCCCTAGACCCATCACTAATACCAAAAACCAATCAATGGCATGATATCCTATATCCCACTTAGAGGACTCATATGTTGGTATGAAGACTCGTTTAAGGCTCTTAAGCCCGAGAAGATTCAAAAATATCCTAAGGCACTTGTTTTCCTCCGCCAATGATGTTCAAGGCCCTAAAAGCCATCTTTGGTGTGAAAAAGCTCCTAATAGCATCAATATCCAAGATTGATCCCAAAAAACCCTTAGAGAGGGTTTTTTTTTTATGGTTTTGTAGGTGTTGTTAATGATAATTGAGTCCAAGAAGCAATGTCTAGGGCCTAAGGCCCAAGTGTTTTCCTCCCCTAACCATAGAAATAGAGATCTTAAATACTTTCACATGTGGCTTAAGCCCCTTGTTTCCCCACTTGACCATGTTTAATCCTTAAAGACCATTTCCAATGCACAAAACCTACTCATGGATTCCATATCCCACTTGGATGTTAAAGAAACTCAACCATGGCCTAGGGAATAATTATGGTGTGGGACCAAGATATATTCTCATTTAGGGTGTGTGTTGTGGTTTAATAATGGCACCTATGTCCCTCAGGTAGGCCAAAGATCCCATACAAGGGTCTTGTGTGGTCATTTGAGGAAGTGCTCAACATTGTAACCATTAAAATTTTTGGTTAGTAGGTGTTGTTCATGGTGATTGAGCTCAAAAAACATCATTTAAGGAACACCACACATTATTCCCCTCTTCTGACCTTCGATGGAATTCTAGACACATTATTTTTGCACATCGACCCTAGTGTTGGTGACCATAGCACCCTTGGAGGTGTTTATTAAGTAAGAGATGACAGATGTGGAGGTTTTAGGACTCGTCCATGGTGCTTGAGATTGAGTAGTAGGGTTTAGGGCTAGAGGATCTTGTTTCCCTCCCTTGACTATGGTCATGGATCTGACACCCATCTATTATGCCCAAGACCTGATAATGGTGCCCATATTCAAGACAAATGTCAAGGAATCCTTAGAGAGGGCTCGTGTCATGGCTTCTAGGTGTTTTTCACAGTGATCAAGCTTGAGAAGGTTCAACATGTATTAAATTCATTGTGTTACCCTGACCCTATTTATGCCTTGACACTTGTTTGAGTACTTGTTCAAGTCTCTTGATCTCTAGAAGCTTCAAAAAGATCCTAAGATGCTATTTTTTATTCTTTGATGATGGTCAAGTCCCTGCAAACCATCCATGCTCTTATGTGGTGGTTAGAGGGCATGTTCATTGTGCTTGAGCCAAAGAAGATATGTTTAGGGCTTGAGGATGTTGTTTCCATACAATGACTATGATCAAGGGCTTGAGACCTATCCATTATGCATGAAACATCTTAGTGGCTCTCATATTCGACTCCTAGGGAAAAGACCCCCTAGTGAGAGATTCTATTGCTAGGTCTAGGCTTTGTTCATGGAATTTGGGCTCAATAAGGTTCATTTAGGGATTAAGGCCCTTGTTTATCTCCTTGAACCTGTGGCATGGTCCAGACCCATTTCGAGTGCACAAAACCTACCCATGACACCCATATCTCACTCAAAGGCATGTAAAGAACCCCTAGAAAGGACTCATGTTTTGGTATGAGAAATCATTCAAGGATCTTAAGCCCCTTAGAAGATTCAAATATATCTCAAGGAACTTTTTTCCTTTATAAATGATGTTCAATTCCCTACAACCCATTGTTGGTGTGCAAAAACTCCTAATGTCATCATCCATATCCAACCTTGATGCCAAACACTTGCTAGAGAGGATTTTTGTTATGTTTTTTTAAGTGATATTTATTGAAATACCTAAGAAGTGTCATCTAGGGCCTAAGGCACAAGTGTTTTCCACCCCTGACAATAGCGCTAGATCTCTAGAAGACCTTCATTTAGGGCTTCAACCCCTTGTTTCCCCCCTTGACCACGTTTATACCTTAAAGTCCATTTATAGTGCACTAAACCTACTCATGGCTTGTGTATCCCACTTAGATGTTAAAGAACCCAAACCATGTCCTAGGGAAGGATTCATGGTGTGGAATCGATATATACTCATTTAGGGCATGTGTTGTGGTTTAATCATGGAACCCACGTCCATCTGGTAGGATATAAAAACATACAAGGGCCTCGTCTAGTCATTCAAGGATGTGCTCAGAATATAGTAGAAGAAGATTTATGGTTAGTGGGCATTTGTTTTGGTTATGTGTTATATTATTTGCATGACTAGCTTTAGTGTCTGCTATGTTGCACAGGGGGGTTTGAGGGGGAGTTGCTAGCCCCCCCCTTCATGGGTTGCAGGGGGGAGATATCCCCCCTACACGGGGGTTCAGGCATAGTGCCCTCGAGAAAAAAAAAATTCCTTGGGAAACATGTCACATTTTTGCCTCGTTTTTTGTGTCACCTCGATTTTCGTGTCCATTGTTGGGAGGTTTTTCGACACTTTGTCAATGGTTTTCTATTTGCGGTTAAGGAATTAGGATTGTTGACTAATCCAGGTCATTGGGTTAGGGTTCTGGATGCTGTTGGATCCTATATGTATATTGTATTGTAAACAATGTATCACTATGAATGAATATAGAATATATTGGTTTGCCTAGTTTGGGTTTCCAGGAAAAAATATTTATGTAATGTGTGTATTTTCCATTGTATATTTTTTGTTATTTTGTTGAAAATATGTTTGCAAAAAAATATTGTACAATGTTAAAATTTACATTTGGTATCAAAGCTTTGTTGGCTTAAGGGGAATGCCTTTGTGGTCAAGGGTTTGGCTCGAGACTGTCATAAGCCTTGTTATAGTGGGAGATTTGTGGTATTGTTTTTTCAGGTGAAAATAAATGGTGAGCAGTTCAAAAATGGAAATATAGAAGTTTAATGGGAAAAGTTTTGAGCCATGGAAGCTCAATATGAAAGATCTGTTGGTGGACAGAGATCAATGGATCGTGGTGGATCCAGGTACTACACCTATAGGAACTTCAACAAATGACTGGAAAAAGTTGGATCGAGAGGTGAAGAGCACTATTCGATTGTGTCTCTCAGATTTAGTATTACTAAATGTGTCAAAGGAAACTACATCCAAAGATTTATGAGATAAGTTGGGGAATTTGTATCAATCTAAGTCCCTAGTAAATAAACTATTCCTGAGAAATAAGTTGTATAACCTGAGGATGAGAGATGGAGACTCGGTGGCAGATCATTTGAATGCCTTCAATACTGTGGTAAGTTAGTTAGTATATTTTGAGATTAAATTTTCAAATGAAGATAAGTGTATAAGTTTACTGTGCTCTTTACCAAACTCATGGGATAGTTTGGTTGTGGCCATAGGTAGTAATACAATTGCCTTGAAGTTTGGTAAAGTGGTCTCATCCTTGTTGTCAGAGGAGATGAGATGGAAGGACAAAGCACAGATGCATTATTTGCAAGAGGATGCTCCCAGGAAAGAAATATATCTAAGTCCTTAAGTGGGAGATCTAAGTCTAAGGGAAGATCTAAGTCTCTCAAAAAGTTTGTAAAGGTATGTTGAAGATGTGGAAAAGAAGGGCACTACAAGAAGAAGTGTAGATCCAAAGTTGAGAAAAGAAATGGATTTGAAGAATCACCTTCTACAGAAGAAAATACCTCCAAGGAAGAAGGAGGGGATGTGTACTTGGCTTATTCAAGCACACATGCAGATCATGAGGCATGGTTGGTTGACTCAGGTGCATCATTTCATATGACTCCCCACAAGGAGTGGTTATGTGAATATGAAAGGTATGATGGAGGTAATGTTTTCCTAGGTGATGACTCGACAACCAGAATCATAGGTCGAGGAAAATTCAAGTTGAGGCTCATAGTTGGAAGGATTAGAAAACTACTTGGTGTTATGCACATCCCAGGATTGGCTAGAAATTTTATTTATGTAAGAAAAATGGACGATGTAGGGGTAAAAACAATATTTGAAAAGGAAACATGTAGGATGGTTCAAGGAGAAATGGTGTTGATGAATGGAGTTCGGTTTGGAACTCTGTGTAATCTGCAAGAAAGAACTATTAGTGATGGGTGTAATAGTTCCATTGTTCCTAATATTGGATTTGAAGAAGAAATAACTCCTACAGTCTTTGGAGAAAATATTATGTTGTGGCATCAAACACTGGGGCATATCAGAGAGAAGGGTCTTCGACTACTACATGGTAAAGGTATGGTTGAAGGTATGTCTAACTTCTCTCTGTATTTTGATTTCTGTGAACATTGTGTATATGGTAAGCAGAATCATGTAAGATTCCCCTCTGTGCAACGAGGGCGGAAGGAATTTTACAGCTAGTTCACAGTGATGTGTTTTGACCCGTGTCAGTTCCATCATTGGGAAAATCTGTGTACTATGTCTCATTTATAGATGACCTCTACAGGAATACGTGGATATATTTCCTCGTGAAGAAATTTGAAGTCTTTGATAAGTTTAAAGAGTTTAAGGCTCTTATTGACAATCAAATAGAGAAAATAATTAAGGTGTTGAGGATATATCATGGCAGAGAGCTCTGCAGGAATGAATTTGAAGAATTATGTAAGAAGTGCGGTATATCCAGGCATAATACTACTCCATATACACCTCATCATAATGGAGTTGAAGAAAGGATGAACATGACAATGGACCCCCTCCGCGCAACTATTTGACTGCTAAATTCTATAGAGGTGTACATACCCTAACCCCCCTCTATATTTAAGCATGTGACCTATTAAGAGGAAACACATGTTCCTAACCACTAGGCCCACTCAATCATGGAAATTAGTTGCACAACTTCTTCTTATTCTTCTTCTTCTTTGTTAAATGTCACTAGCAAAATAAATTTAATCGAAGATCAAGGGAACAACCGAAAAAAAAAATGTACTTGACCATAGACCAGTGAAAAGAGCACTCTAATACCACTTGAAGAAAACCTATTGGTCACTTCACCTTAGCATCCATAATAACAAGGATGAATCCATATATTGCACAAGGGATCAATAATTATTATTTATTATTTATTGATATTTCATAAGATACAATGACGTGCAGATAAATACATGTAGGGATGATGAGTCGTGTCCTTTGGGAAAATGTATGACTATCATTATTTACAATATAATAAATATATAATAATGATTAGTATGACTACTTAGTACAAAATTATTTATACATTATTACATATGGGTAATATACTTTATGTATATTACAAATAGAGTAACACAACATACGAGTTGACAATTACATCAAACTACCCCATAGGCCCAGAAGGGTTGGAGCTGAGACAAAGAATTGTATAGGAAGGAAAATGTATACCAAGTTTAATAATTATGTTTGTTTTCAATATCATATATATTGTTGAATGAAAGAGGAAGGTATTATTCATTGAAAGAGGTAAGTTAGAGAGGTTGTACAAGCAGGGTGTGGAATTGTTAATTTTGTAGGACTAGCAACAAAACATTATAAAATCAAATGAATAATTGTGTTTACATATCTTCTCAAAGTTCAAATCCTAAAAGAGCGGTCATTTTCGATGGGCCTTGTTCTGCATGGCGACCTAGATTTGAAACCCGCCACTATTGAGAGGAGACACCAAACAATATAGCCATGATGAGGGTTGGTGTGGCCCAAGTCGGGTGAGATCCCCAAGTGATTTTGATGGCTAATATGCCCATGATTCATGGTTTCTCAACCACAAGCTCGTCTCGCAGGTCACAAACACGCTAGAAAACAAACAAAAAAACATATCTTCTCACAGAGGTATCTCTAAAATAACTCATATTTCACTAGGTGAAAATACATATTATTTTCTATGATGAATTTTTTTTATTAACCAAATTATATAACTCTACATCACTTATAGCATTTAAGGAAGCTTAAAATGTGGTGCATATTACACACATGAGATGGATTTTTTTTTTTTCATTTTTCCACCTGATGGTAATAACATGAAAATTAGTCATATCAAATTTATGGCACAGTTGTAACTAATCAAATGGTAGAGAATCATTTTTTTTTAATAATTAAAATTTGAGGTTTTCTCGATTATAAACTTGAAGTGGAAAACAATTAATTTTTAAAATAATTAAAAATTGAGATTTTATCGATTCTAAAGTTGAACTGGAAAATTGTTGTATTATTGACAACTTTAAAAAAAAATCAAAATATTTTGACTTCCAACCTATTACAATATATTTTCATTCAATAGGGATAACAAGAGTTTTAGACTTAATAAGTAAAGGAAAATACAACTCGAGGCTTAAATTAACTTTGTATGTCTTTGCGTCAAACCCCACTAGCGCGATTGGATTTCAAGGATTTCGTTCTGTAAGGCGGCTAAGGTTCGAAACTCACGGTAGTAGGGAGGAGACAACCAAAAAATCTATACCTGCTAAGGGTTGGTGTGGCCTAGACTAGGTGCAATCCCTGGGTGATTTTGATGGCTTAGATACCCCTGGGTCGTGGTTTCTTAGACCACAGGCTAGTCCCGTAGGTAAGAGACATGCTAGCAAACAAAAAAAAATCTTTATATGTCTTTGCATAAAATTTCAAGATAATGGTGCAAGATATGGTGTACTTCTTGATATACTTCACTAGTTGACTTGTTTCCCTTCCAATACATATTTAAAATTTCTAGGAAAGTTTTGTATACATGTTCATCATTCTGAAACCAAGTCAAAACACAAAACATCAATTAAAATTGTTAGCTAAATGCAAATCCATCTCAAATAAATAATGAATAGCTAAATATAATCAATACTAATATCAATTGTGAACCTTTTTTCCTTGAAATCCTTCATTACTTCAAGAAACTCATCATACTTCTCCCTCCTATCTTTAAATATTTCTTTAATTTCTTTGAGATAGGCTAGAGTATCATCACTTGTTAGCCTTTGTGACCCTCCTGAAGGTTGAAGTGGTCCAAAGATATTTCATATAATACAAAGACAATTAAAAGTTAGTAATACTATCACTCTATAATCTACTACATCTATACACAATAGAGCCAAATTTAGAGAAATCAGAAGGTGATATTATAATCCTATCATGCACTTATAAATACTTATAGGTTCTAATAAATACAATATGTAAAATGTGAAATTGATGTAAATGCAAAAGGTTCAAGGCTATAATTTCCCAGTAAACATTGATTTAAAATTCATCATACAACATACTACCAAAATAACTTATGCTAAAACAATTATCAAAGCCCAAAGGTGTAGGTCTTATACTGTATGCAAAGTGGACAATGGGAGGTAAAACAGAGAGAAATGACATAATTCAATTATGCATTTGTTGGCCCTTGACCAAGTTTTGGAGATCCTTGGTCAGGTTTGACCTATTTTGGGACTTCGATAGGTTGTCGAAGGTGGAGTGCAAGTCGAAGAAGAGATCGCGGGATCTCGGCCCCTTGTTTCGGGTTTTTTGGGTTTTGGGCTCATGTAACGGGTATGGGGATGTTGGCCCGTGGGTTTACCCATGTTTAGGCCCTTTTGTAATGTATAAATAGAAAGCTAGGTGATGTAAGTAAGGGGTGTGATGCTAGGTGCTAAGGGAAAGTGAAGGCCAATATGCTAAGTGCAAGTGGTAGTTGTAAATGCTTTGTGCATACTGTGTGAGACTTGCAAGAGTAAGTGCAAGTGACTGTGTAAAGGCTTTGTGCTGTAACCTATCTTGGGGAAGGAGGATCTGGTGAGGTGCGTGCAAATCTCTTGTCCTATGCGGAGTAGGACCTTATGGCTCTATGCATGTCGAAGATTGATAGAAGATAACAAAGAAGAGAAGAGTTGGTGGACGTAGCCCCAAGCTGGGGGTGAACCACGTATATTCTGTGTTGTGGTTTCTTTGTGAATTATGGTTGTTTTATGGTTCATATGATTAATGCTTAGTGAAATGATGTATGCTTAGATGAATATGATAACTTAGTGCCTAATGATGTGAATAAGATGCTAGATCTAATCTATGTTGATGTTCTTAGTGCTTGAATGTGTTGAATCTTGTCGAATACTGTGTTGCACTGTAATTAGGATTTATCTGCGCTATATATCAAGGCTAAGTACTAATGAATACCAACCGCTAAGTGATTTGTTAAGGTGTTGTAATCACAGATATGTGTCCCAGCTAAGGTTCCAGACACTGGAGTCCTGGAACCACCCCTTCCTCTACCTCGGGTGAGACTTCATCTTCTTCGCAAGTGTTTCTGAAAGGGCCGGTAGTTAGGGTTTTGTTGGTGCGTTGTTGAAGCGTTGAACCCTGGGTCTTCCCCTGTGCCAACAAATGGTTATGTTGCCGGGACTTGAAACTGTGATTGCTGGGAACTGAAGAAAAGAAAGAAAGCTCTATGCGTAGATCTGTTGCTTTAAGTGTGTAGTATTCTACTTGACTTGTGAAGCAAGGGGGCAGATCTGAAGAAAAGAGGTAATATTTGAAAGCTTTACGCTCTGTTAGAGCTAAGATCAATGAAATGTTTTGATTAAAGAGGTAAGATCTGAAATATTTGTTCTTTGTTAAAGATAAGATAAGTGGAAAATTTTGTTTCAAAAGTATGGATCTAGGTATGTTTGATAAATTTTGTCCTAGTCTGAAAACTAGGGCATAATTAAAAGAAAGAAGGTTTGATATGAGTAGATCTGATAGAAATAATGAAAGATATGGTATTACTATGCATAGAAAGAATGCTTGGACTAACAAATGGATGCAAGATCCTAGGAAGAATTTTCTGTAGGTTAGCCACCATGATCCTAGTGCGTAGTACAAGAAAGGTTGGGGATCATTTAAGAGAAAGAGAGGATTAACTCTTTGTTACAGTTGCAGAAGATCGAGACATCTTGCTAAGGCATGTCTTGGTAGAATACCTAGTTATCATTTTTGTAAAGCTATGGACCATGAAGTTCTGGATTTCCCTAGAATGATTGCTAAGGTTGAAAGAACAAATATGAGACAAGAAAACCCTGAGGAAGGCCAAGGAACTGAGACCATGGTAGAACCCCAGAAAGAATCAGAGACTATATTACTACAAATGAAAGAAACCCGAAATGACCATAGAGATATCAACTTATCAAAGATCTTCAAAGAGAAAGAGTGCGTAGAAACAAGAATAGAACACTTCGACATACACTGTGTCCTGGATGAGGAAACACAGGTGAATATTATGACAAAAAGAACTTGGAAAATTTTAGGAAAGCCTATTATGATTCCTTCATTGGGAGGAATAGGATTATTTAGAGGAAAGTTGATAACCCTATGTAGGAGACTTACCCAGACATCTATGAGTGCTCATGGCACTTCGACAGAAGAAGAATTTGTGGTTGTTAAATTTATTGAGAACAACGCCCCATTTGCGATGTTACTAGGAAAAACCTGGATTGAGAAAGATTGGACCTGAAGAAAAGAAGAGGAAGCTCTAGAACAGAAAAAGTAAGAACTAAGGGACTTCGTGGCTAAGAGAATAGCGCACTTACTAGAAGAACAAGAAAATCAGTCGAATATACTAAGGACCAAAAATTTGGATATCGAAGTTGAAAGAACACAAGCATATTTGAAACACCTGTCTGTATAAGAGAGTAGAGCACCTACCCCA
>JASDQU011177217.1:0-20865 GCA_032191745.1 Picea mariana
TCGGCTTAGATATCCTTTGGTTACCTCAGACACCTATAGATATTCAATATGCTCAAGTGTGATCTAAAATGAGAGAGCCTTGCCTCTTATTTATACTCTCCAAGTAGCTTCCTTAAAAACATCTTCTAGGTCACTTTGCCCACTTTCCTTATTTTAGGGTTAACCCACTTCTAATATCTCCATTAAATTTATTGTTTAAATAATTTATTTTGTATTCACTTTGAATTATAGTACACTCATCACTTCACTTTATTATTTACCTTCTAAAATATGTTAAACCACTTTGACTACTTTGACCTTTTGGGGCTTCTAGATGACATATGAGGGTCCAACTTCGTAAGGCCATAACTCTCATACCATGAGGAGTTATGTGGCGTTCAACATACCATTGGGAATGGAATGACAAGAACTATCCATATAGGATAGTTTCACTGACAAATTCACTGACCTTCATCTGATTATTCCACAAATAAGCATGGGTTCTCTAACCATACTTCTAGGATAACTCAATCCGCAAAGTGTCTTCCTGTGAGGGATTTCACCATAAGGGGGCCACTTTGGAGTTCATCCATTTGTGGTTATTATAAACCACGACAAGAAAATAATGAGTCATATTTACATCAAACAAACTTGGGTCCATTACCCAAACCTTTGTGTTATTAGACTTTCTTCAAGGGTTGACATCAATGACAACCAACCTTAATCAACATAGACCATGCAGGGTCACTTACAGATGTGCAACCCTTCTCAACACAATCAGAAGTAGTGAAAACAAGAGCTGACCTCGCTAAAGGAGTATAACCTAGGAAGGTAGGTATCAGAACAGGTTTAGTAAGTCTATGCCCAACAGGTGTAAGATCGGTTAAAATGCTATCCAGAGCATTGTCACTAAGTTCAGGTTCAGAATAACCAAGGGAAAAGGTAATCTTTGAATCGGGCCCAGGTTGACTAGTAGTATGGTTAGCTACCACTAACGGAGGAGAAGCCTCTTGAGTAATACAAAGGGTATCCCTAGTACCTAGCTCAGGGATGGGAGAAGGATGAGTAATACAATCATAGACTAGCTCTGTCCTTTTTGAGTGGTCAGGAAAAAGGATATTATTCAAATAGTCTCATTCCCATACTGTTAATGAAGATTAAATCTTCAGACATAAATGCTTTAACTTACCTATAAAATTTTCTTCCATAGGAGTAGGACTATCCATTGTGTAGAGGCTTGGGAACTCCATTTGTACTTCATCATCCTCCAGCGGTGTGACACTGTCACCTGGTGACTCATCATCTAAATGTTCATCTGAAAGGGAGCCATATACCTTGGTGCATTCCTTTCATAAGTGACATGTTCTTCTACAGAGGGTGCAATGGAACGGCAACCCCAAGTAGTCCAAACGTTGGGAAAATAGAAGGCCCCTCCATTCTATCTCAATAAATTCTAGAAGTCCGCCATGAATGTCTACTTCAACAAGAACTTTAGCCATTCGCTTATCCGTTGATAATAGGTCATTTTCTTCTATTTTTAGAAAGCGACCAATGAAGTTTCTGACCGCTTCCATAGCTTTTTTGTTCCAAAATTGTAAAGGGACGCTCGAAAGGAGCACCCATATGTGCTTGAAACTGAAATACTCAGTGGCCAGGTTGAAACTCAAACACCATCATTTTAACTTTAAGCTACTCCCATCATAACTCCAGAAAGAATTCAAAACTAGTTTAGTATCTTCCGGGCTTTTGAAAATGAAACCTGACCACTCTCTATGAAAAGATAGAAACTCTGGACTGTAACCCAACAGTGGGAGCCAATTTTGATTCACCCACTCCTCCATAGGAGTCATACACCTCGATCGATAGGCCAATATACCTACTAATGCACAGAGTGACAAGGTGCAAGATTCCTCAAGTCCAATATCCATTCCTAGCACTAGCTTTTGCTTAGTGCGCTTCGGCTTCTATGCATTTACAGTGCGGGTAGAAGGACTTCTATATACTTTCCGACTGACTTTACTTCCTTCTAGCACTGTACCAGACTGAGGAAAAATAAAGTGATCTTTTAGTTGGCCTCCTATCAACTGGGATTTTACAGAAGAGCGAGAAGCATCTAAGGGACCTTTTTTAGTAACCACAGGACTAGACACAGAGCTCTTCCAAAAGTTAGTAGTGTTATGGATGAGGCAAGGGTTGTGAGGTAGTGGGAGATGGAACCTCCTGCATTCACATCAACATTAAGTCTCTCATCAAGGTGATGGCCTGGAGTATTAACTGCATGGATCACATCCAACGATGCAAATAAACTCAACTCCTCCCAATGCACCTCGTCATCCACACTCATGAGTGCGCTAACATCACGTTCCATTTGGGATGGCACTTGTAATCCTCTGTAACCTCACACATAAAAAAAATAGTTAAGACGACAGGGTTAGACCAGCCCCGTCAGTTAGAAGGTAGTCCTCAGACACCAAAAATTAAAGGAGGATAAGACAGGGTCCAGACTCTTGTACTAATAGAGATAACTCCTCCTGCCACTTCCAACTAACTCAAGAAAGCTCAGTTATGACGAAAAATCTACTAAACCAATCAAAAACTTAACCATAAAGG
Source organism: Picea mariana (assembly GCA_032191745.1). Classification (NCBI taxonomy): domain Eukaryota; kingdom Viridiplantae; phylum Streptophyta; class Pinopsida; order Pinales; family Pinaceae; genus Picea; species Picea mariana. The sequence goes on from JASDQU011177217.1 coordinate 2,590, forward strand.
ATAATCTAAGTGTTAACCAAGCCCCCCCGCCCATTTCCAATGAGAATAATATTATTCATTTCCATAAGAAGAGACAATAATCAACCCTAACTCCATTGTTGGGAAACCCTCAACTACTATTTTTTTTGAAAAAATCCCCTCATACATAGTTTACATCAATAAAAATTCTCCATCATTATGGAAAAAAATTCATGATTAAAGTTGATGTCATATTGAGTTGATGAGAAATGATAAAGTTAGTTTTATTATTTAGTTTTTCCAATATATGGGATTTTTATTTTGAACATTAATATTTCTATTAACTCTAATTTCATTTAGAAGATAAATATATTTTATTAATAAAGGAAATAAAATTTCCAATTCAAATTAAAGATTGAAAATTATTATTATTTAATCATTATTTAAGATTATAACATACCAATGCAAATACCTGTCATCATGAATGTCTTAACCCTACTTACTAATACGAGTTTAAAGTTCATGATGATTCCCTCTATCTCAAGATCACTATTCAATGTCGTTGGGTTTACAAATTCGATGAGATTATATATATTAAATATTTGAGTTATACAATATATTGATATTATTTTTGTGTTGCTCCATATTTACATAATGAAATGTCGTAATTGTTTAACAGGTGACAACTAATTATCCCAAAGTAGGATATGGCGGTTATCTATTTATTCAACTGATTCATTGTTTAATATGTAATAACAAAATATCCTAAAATAGGATACGACGTTCCACTAATTACTACAGTCAGTTTATGTAACTGTGGAATGTTTGATATATATATAGCTCGTAGAGAAAAATATGAAATAGATTTGTAATATCCAATGTTGAGAAATAAGAATATCAATTCCTTTGTCCCGTGGAAGTTTCCTTGACAAATCGTCAGGGTTTTACCATGTAAAATCTATGTCTTTTGTGATTGCACTTATGTATCTTGTTTTTTTGTTCAGTTATTGCTTATTGATTGTTGTAGCTTGCATGCTATGTGCTTGGTTCCCAAAAAATTGGTATTAGAGTAAGGTTAGGGTGTTGGAGCTTGCATGCTATGTGCTTGGTTCCCAAAAAAATGGTATTAGAGTAAGGTTAGGGTGTTGTAGCTTGCATGGTATGTGATTGGTTCCCCAAAAAATGGTATTAGAGTAAGGTTAGGGTATGTGCTTAGTTCTCCAAAAATTGGTATCAGAGTAAGGTTAGGGAGCATGAGGATGTAGGAGGAGGACGCAAAAGTGTACAGAGATCGATGTGAGAGAATCACTATATTGGATGCTCTGGTGAGGGGCCACAAGTTGAGTGGTTGTAACTGATGGACAAGGAAAATTCCACATGCTCAATATCTAGTGGTTTGAATATATGATTAAATCGAAACCCTTGGGAAATTGTCAATATGTTTGCATAATTTGTTTTTTATGCTATGTATTACAAAGTAACTAACAAATTGCAACATTCATTCTAGAGAAGAAGTGATTGTGTTAGAGGTTAGTGGTTTTTCAAATGGAAAAGGTACATATTTCAAATTTAGAGGTGAGGAAATTGATTGGAAAAATAACTATGAACTCTGGAAACCAAATATGCATGATCTATTGGTGCAACAAGGTCTACACAAGGGATTTGTGGGAAATTCAAAGAAACCCATGAATATGATAGACGAGATTGGAAAGGTCTAGATACAAGAGCTCTCAACACCATTTGTTTGTGTTTGGCAGATGACTTTCTATTTAATATCATTGGAGATGAGAAAAAAACATTCTTATGGAGTATATTGGAGACCTTTTACATGAAAAAATACTTGACGAACCAAATATACTTGAAGACGCAGTTATATAGTTTACGAATGAAATAAGGTACACAAATTGTTGATAATTTAAATGTTTTTAGTACTCTAATTTTTCAATTAACTAGTATGGAAGTAAGATATGATGATGAAAACAAGGAATTCATGCTATTGTGTTAATTACCTATATATTGGGATCACTTAGTCACATATATGTGGTTTATCACAATAGAAAACATTGATTATGATATTGTTGTGGCAGCCTTGTTGTATGAGGTGCAGAAAAAATCTAATTTAGAAACCTCAACATTAGAAGCAGTGGTGGCTAGAGGTCAATATAAAGATAGAGGGGAGAACTCAAGAGGTACATCAAGATCTAAGTTGAAAGGAAAGAAGGGTTAGAAAAAATGTGTTGGTATTCTAATAAATAAGGGCATCTCAAGAAAGATTATTGGAAGAGGAATCCAAAGAAGACTCCAAAAAGGAAGAAAATTTGGTTGAGACAAATTCAAGTATGGTTGATGAAGTATTGTTTGTTTTTAATCTCTCACAATATCATCAGGACTGGTTATTAGATTATGTTGCTTCTCATCACATGTGTCCACACAGAAGTTGGTTTTCATCTTACCAATCTGTTGATGGTGGTGTTATTTTCATAGTAAATTATGTTTCTTGTAAAATTGTTGGGATTGGGAGAATTAAGATTAAAATATTTGATGGTATTATAAGGACGTTAATGGAGGTAATACCTGTACCCAAAATTTAAAGGAATTTAATTTCCTTGGTATTTTTGGATTCTAGAGGTTGTAAATGTACATTTCAAGGTGGAGTACTGAAGGTGTCCAAGGGAAATTTGGTAGTAATCAAGGCTACAAAGATTGGGAACCTTTACCAACTAGGAGGGAGTACTAAGATAAATGAATCAACGATGGTATCTAAGGAATAAAATGAATATGCTTGTTTATGGAATAAAATGAAAGGCCATATGAGTGAGAAAGGGCTCAAAGTACTAATAAACCACAAGTTACTTTCAAGTTTAAAATCTCTGAATTTGAATTTTTGTAAGCATTGTGTTTTTGGGAAGCAATGTAGATAAAAGTTTAAAACATGTAGTCATACAAGTATTATATTCATTCTTATGTTTGGGGGCCATCCCCTACAACTTCGTTTGGAGGATCATCATACTTTGTGACATTTATATATGATTACTCTAGAAAGGTGTGAGTCTGTCTTACTTAAAAAATAAGTTGACGTGTTTAATGTATTTAAACAATTCAGAGCTTTGGCTGAAAAGAGCACTGGTAGGAAAATCAAATGTTTGAGAACATTTAATGGAGGTAATTTCACATCCTTAGAATTTGAAAATTATTGCAAGGAAGATGAGATCAAAAGGCATAAAATCAATGTTTATACTTAGAAAAATGGTGTTCTTGAACGCATGAATAGGACTCTTCTAGAGAGAGAAAGGAGCATGCTAAGTAATTCCAAGTTGCAACAAGAGTTGTGGGTAGAAGTCACTACAACATGCTATCTAGTAAATCAATCACCATTATCTACAATAAACTGTAATACTTTAAAGGACACGTCATTCTTACGATTATTCGAATTCAAAATTTTTGTTGTTGTGATTTTTATGATCTTGTTTCTAAATATCGACATTGTTAGTTAGACCTTAGATTGAATAAGTACAAATTTGTTGGTTATGGTGATGGAGTTAAGGGATATATATTGTGGGAAACTAATTCCCACAAACTCATCATTAGCAGAGATGTAGTATTTGATGATTTTTCTCTCATAAAATTAGACATGGTAGGAGTAGAAATGAGACAAGAACAGGTACCACAAATTCAACAAATTTAGTTGGAGAACCAACCATCTACAGGAAAGGAGGAACATGAATATACTCCTCAAGAAGATGAGGTTACAAAAAATTTCCAAGAAAGTGTGGAAATGCCACAAGCAACTCTAAGGAGATCTACACAGGCCGGGAATTTCCCCAAAGGTATGAAGATTATGTTCCATCTATTTCTTTGATTTCTAATTATGGGGAACCTAGTTGTTAATTGGAAGCGATGGATGTTACTAAAAGTGCTAAATGGAAAATAACAATGAAAGAAGAAATGAATTCCTTCGAGAAGAACAAAACATGGGACCTAGTAGAACTCCCAAAGGGAAAGAAAGTTGTTAGTAACAAGTGGGTCAACAAACTAAAGAAAGGTGTTGATGAAAAAGTTAAAAAGTAAAAAGAAAGGCTGGTAGCAAAAGGGTATTCTCAAAACGAAGGTATTGATTTCCATCAAAGTTTTTCACCGCTTTTTAAGCTTGTTTCTATTTGTATTGTATTAGTAGTAGTTGTTTTACTTGATCTTGAGTTAGAGAAACTAGATGGTAAAATACCATTTTTACCTGGAGATTTGGATGAGGAAATATATATGGAAAAACCATAAGGGTTTGTTCAGGATTGCAAAATAAGGTTTGTTTGCAAACTCAAGAATTCATTGTATGTACTAAGTAGTTTCCTAGGCAATGATATAAGAAGGTTGATTCTTTCATTGGAAGCCAAAATTTTACAAGAAGTGAGTATGATCATTGTGTTTACCTCAAAAGGTTGGAGAATGGAATTTTAATTATCTTGGTGTTATATGTTGATGATATGATTCTAGCAAGAAAAAACATGATTGAGATCAATAGGTTAAAGACTCAATTGGCTAGGAAATTTGATATGAAAGATATAGGAGCAACAAAACTAATATTGGGCATAGAAATGCACAAAGATAGGAAACATGGTAAGTTGTGGTTATCACAACAAAAGTATGTGGAGAAAATACTCATGATATTTGGTATGAATAATGTAAAACTAGTAAATATCCCTTTGGATTCCCATTTCAAGTTTTGTTCAAGTTTATGTCCTAGCAGTAAGGAAGAAAATGATTATATGTCTCTTGTACCTTATTCTAATGGAGTAGGAATTTTAATGTATGTGATGGTAAGTACAAGACCATATATTTCATATATAGTTTGTGTTGTCAGTAGATACATGGAAAGTCTAGGTAAAGAGCATTGGGTAGAATTGAAATGGGTGCTTCGATATCTTAGAGGAACAATTGATTATTGTATCACCATGGGTGAAATCATGAAGATGGGTGTCTATTTTGCTTGTTTTATGAGAAAAAAAACCATATTTTCACAAGTTATTCAACTTCCGGTATACAATAGTATTTTTTTATTTAGAATTTCACTTTACAGGAAAACCAAAACTTGTGAAGAATTTTGTTAGCTTTCTACTGACTACTTTTCAAATAATTTTTATTCTGATTTGATATGTCAATTTGGCAATTATTTCACAACATGTTCCTTAAAAATGAAAGGAATGATAATGAGTTATGTTTTCCCCTAACAATGTATCAATTATTAAACTTTTGTTTTTTACAAACTAAATATACTGCAACAATCTCCAAGGACTCTATTTTCTTATGACTATAATTTTGAATCTAACAGATGAATGTTTTATAATTTTTATAATTTTTTGAAGTTGACCAAGCTGAAACAATTGCATATTTTAAACACATGTTTCCCCCCACCTTGTATCTATATTAATTTGTACTTAAAATTAAAATATAAAAATACCCTTTTGAAGAGAACAGTTTAAGGATTGTGAATATAATTTTTTCTGAATTTTCTACTGTGTATTTTTAGAGATATGGATATTTCATTTCACTAAATCATAATGTCACCTGGAAATATTATGTAGTGATTTTTTTATAAAATTAAATAAAATTAGATCAAAATAATGAAAATGAAAATAAATTATATCCATAGAAAGTAGATTCAATTTTGCAAATACTGATATAAATTTCAAATTTAAAATTTGAGTATTTGCAGGAGTCTGCAACCTCCAAAGTTCAAGTAAGTTGGAGGGAATTATCAGGTTCTTGCAAACAATCCCATTCACCGATTTTCGATCGAAAGAATCTTTTGGACGAAAAGTATTTTTTTTTGGCCAAAATATGTTTTACTAACGAAATCCGTAAAAAATAAACGGATTCCTAGTTTTTCGGTCGAACATTTATTTTTCGGCCAAAAGATGGCTGAGAGAATTTCATCGGTCGGAAAAAAATGAAGGGACACGTCGTTTCGTTTCAATTGGTGCCAAATCTTATAAATATGCTTTCGTCCGAACCAATTTAACACAATTCACACTTTTGTTTCATGGTTTTTCATATGTGGACCCCTAAGAAAAACTTTGAAACATTTTTTTTTTTCATTTTTCATCGTCTTGAACAAGCTGGTTGATGTTTTGCAAAAAAAATTATATATTGAAGGTGTTGTTGAACATTTTTTCAAGGTGAAGGAATTGTGGAACATTTTTTCAAGGTGAAGGCATTGTTGAACATAAAATTCTTGATAAATTATCTTTTAATAATTTTTGTGAGAATGAAGTTTTTCTGAGGCTATTTTGAAATATTTATTTTTTTATTTAACTTTTACAGATAACTACACTCATGGGAAACAAAATTTTGCGCAAGAGAAAATTTGATCGCACTCGAGATGAAACTCGCCATAACGAACAAAGGAAAGAGCATTATTGGACAAAGAAACAAGAACGTGAAAATATTGAAGAAAGACACGATGATGATGTAAATAGAGATTTTCAACAAGAAGAAGTCCAACCAGGTATATGCATGTACACATATTGTCTATATTAAAAGCATAGAATCATTTATTTAAATTATTGTTTAAAATATTTAATTGATTATAATTTGGATTTGATGTTTTTCAAAAAACATAAATAGATTTGCCTCATAACATCGATGAAGTCGTTGAAACCGAAATTGAAGCAGAAGTTGAATCACCTATTGGTATGTACATAAATCTCTAGATAATATAAGATGAACACTTTTATATATAGTTTAGTGAATTTATGTTTGGGTTTTGTTTTTTAATATAAACTTTAAATTGAAATATGCAGAAGAATCTATCAACATTGATGATAAAATATTAGAAAATGTTGATATTGACAAATTTGGGAAGAAATAAGTTAATCATTATTTAAGTTATCGTGTTATGAATATGTATAATACTATTTTCAAAGATGAATCGGTGACATTATAAGATCAAATTTTACTTTGTCTAATAAATTCCAGAAATTTAAAAGAAGCTACATCATTATTGGGTATTCAAAAGTTGACAAAAGATACAAAGGTGAAACAAAATGTCTTTGACAATATAACTAGTGTATTAAAAGCTTTGTGAAAATCTCGAAAAAAATATGTCAGTGTTGCATGTAAAGTGATACAAACAACAATTGTTTCATCTAGAAATATAAAATATCGTTTGACACAACACATGGAAAAAACGATGGGAACGTCAAGAAAGACATTGTACAAACATAGAAAATTTTGATTGCAAATAGATGCAAATGATGAACTTACTTGTTGGATAGTTATTTCTAGAAAACCCTACAAAGATAGACTTGCAGAAAATGTTAAAGAATCGACACGTAATTGTTGGTTGAAAGAATATCTTGTTTCATCACATACAAGGGATGTGTTGTGATGAATAATAGCACAAAAACAATATGAAGAACATCCAAAAAATATATTTCCAATGACACAAATAGAATTGTTCATTAAGTTCAAAGAATAACACAAAGAAGTTAAAATTTCCATCAATATATTTGTGCAACAAAAACCATGGCTTGTTAGTGTAACATCCTGCTCTTGTGCGCACTGATCGAACTTATTCTTTGAGGACACTTGCTTGCAAGTGATCTGGATTATATACCATTAACTGCTGATTTTTCTTATGAGACATTATGAATGTGATTATATGTTATTTTGCTGTATCGACTTAGACAGGTGCTATTGACTCGGTTCTCCTGAGTGTGCAGGATTTAGACCTCGAGGATGCTGAGGAATCGATGAAACCATTGGAATCTGGATCGAGTCAGGGAGTGGACTATTGGGGTTTAATTGTTGTATATATATGACATATGCGCATCTGATTAGATGTTATGATTATGGATTTTGTTCTTACATGATTCATTGATGATGCAGGCTGATGATATCTTGCCAACCAGACTCACATGTGAAGTAGAGGGGTCACGCATGACTACCAGAGACGTTGAGGGAGAGGTGTGGACAACAGCCCTGCCACAACCTACTAGCATTCCCATCGTGGCTCAAACTGTAGGTTAATGATTACCTATTTCGAAAAGACCCACAATGTCATGAGGGCAGACTGTGACAGTCACTCACAATGATTCTAAGGGGTGCACAATAAAGAAGGGGCCTTATTCCTTAGAGGCCCTTAGTCTCCCACAATATCACATGACAGAGTATTGATTCTAGGGTTTTTTGACATCTACCAAGTCATTCAAGAGGCGAGTGGCACCCTTGGAGCACGTAGTGCATCCTGAAGGGCACGTCACGCAAGAAAAATAGAAAGAGGCGAGTGACACCCTTGGAGCATGTAGTGCGTCCTGAAGGGCACGTTGTGCAAGAAAAATGGAAAGAGGCGAGTGGCACCCTTGGAGAACCTAGTGGGTCCTGAAAGGAACGCCACATTGTTAAATAATAAATGAATAAACCTAGATGGCCTTATAACGAATAATGTGATAAGAAATATTTAAAACAATTTCCCTAATAAAATGTCGCCCAACCTATGAAAATAAAATCTAGGTCTAAGTGATACTTGTGATAAAAAAAAGTATATTTATAAAAATAAAATAAAAATAAATAAATAATAATAATCATTAAACATGTGACAAGATTTGGGTAATAAATTCAATTAATTTATAAAAATATTTTGGGGAAATAATTGTTTTGTTACATATTCTAATTAAAAATTTATTAATTAAAAAGAAAAGGGGAAAAGGGTAATTTTCTACACTTGCCAATTTGAGTTTTAAATGAAAAGGGAAAGAGGGAAATTTAAAAGAATTATGAAACTAAGGAAAAGGGGAGAAATATAAAGAGAAAGGGAAACTAAGGAAAAAGGCAGAATGACTAATTTAGTAAGGCATCTTTCCATTAAGAACTTTCTAAATTGAACTCAACTAGTAAATTAGTAAGGGGGTAAGTCATTAAAATGCGTAAGGGAATATGAGGACACCTAGGAATGCTTTTAGGTGGGTGACGAAAATAGGAGTAATTAAATAATTAATGAAATTAATTTCCGGTGCAACGAAGGGGATGGGTGACACATGTACGGGGAGGATTTTTCTGAATTAAATTATTGAACAATAAATTAAATGGAAACTTGGGAAATAAAATGACTTATAAACTCTATATAAAGGAGGGAGGAGGAGGATGATGGATCTCTTTTGTCATGCATAACGTTTTGCTGCAAAATTTTAGACTTGACTGACTTATCTTGTGGGAGTTGGGATACCCAACTCAGTGAGGAGTGGTAGCTTGGCCTTGCAAGGCAAGCTAGGAGCTAACTGTTCTCTGGTTTAGTGTGCGTGGCCCCTTTGTGGATTGGGGCGCTAAGGGGGAAGAAGGGTACCCCTAGTGTTGGTTGGGAGGTACCGGTGAAGTCTCATCGGTCGGTAAGAGGGAGTTGCACAGAGCATGCTGGACAACGACTCGGAGCGAGCGACTTGGGCTATGGTATGCTTGCTTGTATTCTACATGGTAGATTATTATAGACCTTATGCTTCCATTTCTATACTTTTAATTGTGTAAAGAAGGTGTTTGACTTAACAGTTTAATCAAGAACTTAAATTCCCATAGCTTTAAGCTCGCAGATTGTCTTGATTCCCTTAGCATTCGACCCTTGAATGTTGTGACCGTCATGTTGGTTTTAATTGATTTTGATGAATAGTTTATGCTTGGTATTCATCCTCATCCCTAATTCTTCAGTCCACACCTGAGCAGTCGGCCAAGAGTTGAATCGACAGTCGTCACTTCGGTGCACAACGACCTATAGATTCTAATGCCATGCTTTTATGTGCATGGATGATGAGCGAAGGATGCTTTTTCCCAGCCGTCTACCCCTTTGATTGTTCTTGGTTGATTGATGGTCATTGTGCCTTCTTGTGTTGAGTAATTCTACCATTGTTATCATTCCTGTCCGTGAACCGTTGAGTACCCTCTGCGTCCCCTAATTTTCAGCTCTGCATTTTTTGTTTTATTATATTACTAGATAATTTAGCTTTGCGTTTAATGCACTCCCTGGCGAATACACTCTACGTTTTTATCACTTTTTAATGGCCATTTTACCCTACAACTTTTCTTGGCGTTTTTACGGTATATGGTAGAGTTTTCTTTTCTTCCTGCGTAAGTGTGGATGTTCATTACTTTTGCCTATGATTATCACTGCCAACGACCCACTGCATTATCACCTTGCCCAAGGACTTCTCTTGGCATCTTCATGGTGTAATGGCAGTGTTTTCTTGACTGGTGTAATGTTGAGATTTATTACTTTGGGCTGCAAATTTTTTTTTTTTACTGCATAGTTAATCTCCTTGGGTAGCAACTCAATGGTATACCCGACGATGTCTTGTACATATCCATGTCATCCTATAACTAAGCATTGTCTTATGGTAAATGATTGATTTTATATATCACTCTGCATTTTTTTTTCATCCTTAAAAATGGGTTACCATATCCCTGCGGTATCACAAGTGAAACCTCGCCTTGACGTATGCTACAGACAACCTTGTCATAATGACATTCTAACAACGATTTGATAATCACCTGACAACGAATTTAGGTTTCCCTTGGTTGTGACGCAACAATATTACCTTGACAAACCTTTAGAAATGAGTATTAGTGATTTCTTTTTTGGTCCTGGTGTACATCGATTTTCATGGCTTTTTATTTAGTATGTCTACTTAGCATGTTTTTAAAAAGGGAAGCCCTTCGACAACAGGTCTTCTATCACCCAGTTTTTATAGATTTGTTTTTCCCAAACGTTTAACTTACCCAACAAATTATAAGGGAAACATTGTATATTGTGGCGTTTGTATTGACAGCATGCTTTTGGTTAGCATTTACCTTGGTAGTGACTCAGTGAGTGTTTTTTTGCTGTTTTGTTTTTATAGTATAATTTACCCTGATAGCGTTTTAATACCTACAATACGGTGAAAAATTTAGATCCTGTGACATCTAACTTAATAGATGTTGGAAAAGATTAAATGGTGGAATTTACCCATTGCTTGGTCATCAATTTTAAGCACGGTAATTCTGTGCAGGGTAGCGAATTCATTTATAGAAACATACGATAGAAATCTTCATTGGTTAGCGATACAGCTGTAGAATTAAATAGCGTTGGGTTAATCCCTATTAAAAGGCAACAATGTTTAATTGGATATCAATTAACTGCAATTTCATTAATTCTTGGCAGCAAGAAAGTCAACACTAACTTTTAGACATCCAATTGTATGAAAGCAACGATTGAATGTAGACTGCCTTAACGTAAATATTGCCTCGTTTGTAGAACATAAGGATGGTGATTTTATTATACCTTTTTGTTAGATATCACAATTATTATATTGATCCTATCAGCATCCATAGATAGTGATTCATTATATTTTTCCATCTTGAAAGGACGACAACTTATAATTAATGATAGTGATTATATTGTCTGAAATTTTACATGTATGTGACAAGTACCAGGTTACTTGTTAGTTTAATTTAGATTTTTATCCATCCTTTTAAAAGGTAAGGATCTTTCCTTTTCTTTTATTCTAGTTAATACTGTTACATTAGTAAGAGCTTCATTATAATGTTGTTAATCATGTGAATATGAATAGGACTTATGTTGTAGTTTACAATTGAAATATTTGAAGATAAGTTGTTTTGTTATATGTTTACAGTATCACAAAGATGGACAATTTATTTCTTGGATTCAATTTAATTTCTATCAAAATTTTGAAACACTTAATCTTATTAAAGTTTATGTTTTTATTATAACTTATGGTTGATCATCTTTCCTTAAAAAGTTTTAATTATTATTTTATTATATCAATGGTCTTGTTTTATTATTTTATTTTGTTTATTTCCCAAGAAAATTTGTCACACCTATCACCTGGAAACGACATGATTCCTGACGAGGGAATCATTGCGTGCCCTAGTGGTTAGAGGCATTGATAAATTGGCCAGAGTTTGTGCCTTTTGTGTGAGTGTTGTTGATCATTGTTAGTTTCTATTGGCACTTGGGTTTAACACCTTCATGCATTTGGTTGTGCACGTTCTAGTTAACTGGCTGTCGAGGTCGTTGTGTCGGGAGGGGGACGTTGTCCCTTAGCTTGTAGGTGTGGTCATGTTTGTGTCAGACGGGTAGTCCTTTCTCCTTGTTGTTTTACTCATGTTTCACCTAGTTTCTCTTGTGCTAGTGCATGGAGTCATAGTTGTATGTTTCTTGTTCGGCGGGCGTGGTGCTCACCGTCAGATGTGTTGTTTAGCTGTAATCGTTGTTGGTATCCACTTTAAAAAAAATAAATCACTTTCTTCTTCGCTTGTAGTCGTAATGAAGGGGTCGTTACAGTTAGAACCATCATTGTTCGTGACACTTGTTTTTGTCATTATCATGTGGAATTTGAGTTATATTACGACATGTTTCTTGGTTTTGGTAAAACTTTATGGTCAAATTTGTTGGGCTCTAAAGATGTCCTAAAATATAATCTCTATACATCATTTGAAGGTAGGCGCTGGCACAAGCATTTTACTTGTCACCTACGTAGATTCTTACCTTCTATTTTCAATACCCATCCTCCAGAGATGTAACCCTTGCAAAGGGACAACGATTGTAACAAAAGGAACGACATTTGTTCCATTCAAATGAACAACACGACCTGCAAAAGGAATAATTACGGATCAAGGGAACGACCGTTGTTATATTGGGCCGAACTAATGTTGTATTAATTGAGTTTCAGTTTTTGCCCAACTATCTAATTTGTCGATTCGAGGTTCGTAAACTTACGAAGCACACACAAAGTATATGCAATATTGAGGAGGGACTAATCTAATCTAATGTCTAGCTACAACTTAAATTGAATCATTAATCTAATGCAGGAAATTGAAACACATGACTTGGAATTGAAATTAATCTAGGAATGAGAAATTGCGCAAATGAAATTAATCTAGGAATGAGAAATTGCGTAAATGAAATTAATCTAGGAATGGTAAATTGCGTAAATGGAATTAATCTAGAAATGGAGAACTACATGATGGAAAAGAAAATACAACATGTGAAGAGTTGAATGGCACAACAACATATGAGATCTCTCACCAATGAAACAATCTTATATTACAATAATAAAATCAATATTCATAAAAGAATAATGAAAGCATGAAAACCAAAACCATGAATCAAAGCTAAAAATATCTTTCTCTTTCGAATCCTAATGACTACCATTAATGACTACTCTAATTTCATACTCTAATTACTTGATTACTACCCCCTCATGAAGAGAGAGCACTCTCTTTTCTACATGAGAGCCTTGAAGATAAGACAACCATCTCATTATTATAGATCCACTTTTCTCTCAACCTATTTCCCATTATTACAAAATATAATCTCTTCAAATCCTCACACATATCTCTCATATATCTTGGATAAGATATGCCAACCAAATCTCCATGATCTTCTCCTTGAATTATCTCCTCAAATATTGAAATGGTGGAGGAAGTATTCGAGAAGTCCTTTTGAATTAATCCTTCACATATTCCTACACATTAAAAAACTCACACATTTTTGAGATATATATGAAAACATGTCAATTTTCTAACATTTAATCACACATTCCCTTTTAATACTAAAATGAATAAAGTGAAAAATAATAAGGTGAAACCCAAGTATATTTATGGAAATGATATTGTGAAAGGTTAATGGGGTGATGAAATGTCGAGAATAATGAAGGGAAAGGTGGATGAAAATATGACATTTCTGAGCCCCAACAAAGCTCACCTCCTCCTTCTACATTCTGTGTTTTTATATATGAAATTCTATGTGAAAGAGAAGGTGACGAATTATTTTACCAAAACAAATGTGTTGGTGGAAAGAAATGTGATCGTTGTGGAAATCTAAGTTTATTTCACTCAAAGTATCCTATTGATATGAATGATCAATCATTTTCTAATACAACAATCAATTAGAAGAGATACATATATATAAGAAACATGATTCCACATTCTTCAAATGTTATTTCCAAAAGGATTGATTTGAAAGTAGATAAAATCTGTGTGATAGATGTTTTGAAGAAGTTTGAGGAAGAAATTTATAAATACAACAAGCATTCACATAGAGCTCTATGGAAAGACCTACAATTCAAACAATCTCGTGAAGTGTTTCCTCCAGGGACAATTTTGTCTGTAGTTGATTTTGCAGAGAATTACACATTCACTACACAAAAAAACATACATAGTGATTATTATCATTCTGATCAAATCACTATATTTTTCCACGTTTTATATAGACATGCTCAAAGGAGTCTTGATAACATAGAAAGCACAAATGAAAATTGACATGTTATTAAAGAATATCACTTTTATATAAGTGGTGATCGAGCACACGATACACATTATGTACAACATTGTTTTGATAAATTTTATGATTCATTGAAAGAACGTGGGATCAAATTCGATCAACATTAGGTATGGTCATATGGATGTGCAGGTCATTTCAAATCTTCACGATCATTCTATTGGTTGTGTTGTCTTCATAAGAAATCAAACATTACACATTGTTGGAATTTTTTTGAGATTGGTCATGGAAAATGAGAGTACGATGGTGCCGGGGCATGTGTAAAATAACCACTTCGAAGGTATCAGATGAACCCTCATGCCAATCGATTTGAATCTGCTGATTAAGTTGTTGAATGGTGAAAATTGACGCCAAGACATGAAAATAATCCATCAAGAGATGTGTGCAGGTGTGTACATATATACATGTTACACATGTACACAAGATATTTTTATTCACGCGTTCAAATTTATATGATATTCAGTCATTTTGTTGGTAGATTTAAAGTTAACACGTTCTTGTCTTGTGTATATTTTTTTGGTATGTTGGAATCCAAGATGTAAATATATCAATCCCATATGAAACCGGTATAATACATGGGACACGAAAAGTGCATTCAATTAAAACAAAACGCTATCAAAATGTGTTTGCATTTGATAGAAGAAATGAATCTTGTTTTTGTTCAGTTTGCATAGAGGACACACAATCCATAGAGATTTGCGAAAAAAAAAATGTGGAATATGTTAAAGCTTGGAGACATATCGAACTTAATATGAAATGGAAAATGCCCCTTGCAATCTCAGAGGATATAGAATCAAATGAAACTATCGTATCAATTGATGGCGATAGAGTTTCTGATCTTGTTAGAGAATGTAATTTTTATGTTTAAATATTTAAACAACTTGTAGATGTACTTGTGTGATAATCTAACATGAAATACTTGTTGGAACATATCAAAATATTTGCAGGAGATTTCTTTGCCATGGTTGCACCTGTATAAAACATTGAAAACTTGAAATATTATTTGATGCGATGCACAAAACAAAAGATGAGGTTATTAGAATATTTTGATGATAACAGTTTTATATATGAAAGATAATCCATCATATTGAAAGGATATGTTTTTCAAGAAACCCATCAAACTGATACTCATGTTCACTTTCAAGACTACCAATTGGATGTCATAAGTTGTCAATATAGTCATTTGGTATGTGCAACGTGCATAAAGTTAATAGAAGTTCAATCAAGAAAAAAAAACAAAAGTTAGAAAATGGAAAATGTCCAAATCTGATCATGAACAAATAATTGAAGATGTCATACCATTACAATTTCTTTAAACAAGTGACATGTACATTCCATAATTTTATATTTTTCATTGAAAGTACACTTATTTATGAATATCTAGGATTCTAGAATCATTTGGTTTAATTTACTTTCATGGTCCATTCAAATAAGGAACATTATATTTTTTTATGAATTATAAAGTTTACCGAGCCTTATTTACAATTTCAAGGAAGAACCTATAGATTGTATATGGAACCTAAAATGACCTATACTTTGGGTCATTATACTAATCCTACAAATCATCCATCGTACACAAAAATCCTTTAATGCATAACCAATTTACTACATAAAGTATTTGCGTTCATTATTTCCAACGATTGAAATGTTTTTTCATACATGAAAATGATAAATTCATATTAAAACTATGACCCATTTCCATGTCATTATATGGGACTATTTATGGCTTAGAAAAACTTTCACTAAATGTAGTACCTTTCATAAAATCATCCCCCTCTCTATTAATATCTCTAGGAATAATATCATTCTACAAATAAAAAATAACACCATCTACCAAGGCTTGGTTTGTTGCATTTAGATTTTCATTTTTTTAATTGAATTTGGAGTATATTGAGAATTCAAGGTAGTGTATGATTAACATCCTAATTAAAAAATTTAAAGACATCTTAAAAARTATCAATTTTAATTATGAAATTGTGAATTTTGATTCCAAAAGTGTTGATATATTAAATTGCTACAATGTGCATTTATATTTCAATATCTTGAAGCAAATCAAACAAAATTGAAATTATGAGCTACTTGAAAAATGTGTATGATGAACCTAACACTAATATTTTACACATTAAACATAGTTTTCATTAAGTTTGATTGAAAAAACTTAAGTTGAAAAGAAATTTGATTTTGTGACCTGATAACAAAAAATAAAAAATAACACCATCTACTAAGACTTGGTTTGTTGCATTTAGATTTTCATTTTTTTAATTGAATTTGGAGTATATTGAKAATTCAAGGTAGTGTATGATTAACATMCYAATTAAAAAAWTTAAAYACATCMTAAAAAGTATCAATTTTAATTATGAAATTGTGAATTTTGATTCCAAAAGTGTTGATATATTAAATTGCTTTGTAATGTGCATTTAGATTTCAATATYYTGAAGCAAATCAAACAAAATTGAAATTATGAGATWCTTGAMAAATGTGTATGATCKWACCTAACACTAAYATTTTACACATTAAACATAGTTTTCATTAAGTTTGATTGAAAAAAATTAAGTTGAAAAAGAATGTAATTTGTGACATGATAACAAAGTTGGAAGTTTGCTCAATGTAGACCTTGTATTGTGGATGGTGCGTTGATATCCCTGAAAATTTTTGAATAGAAATTTATTCAGTGATATTGAACAACACTCATAGGTGTCATATTAATGGCACTAGTGAATACTTCCAATGTGCAGAGGATTGATAATCCATCAACCCTTTTCTGCCCTTTTCGGTACACAAACAATTTATATCAATATAAATTTTAATGAAAATCTCTTACTTATATTAAAGTATATTTTAATTTTACATATTAAAAAAGGTTAGATGATGTTTTTATTTCAAATTTTATTTTTATTTCACATTTTCTTGAATAAATATATTGAAATCTCGAAAAGAAACCAAGGATGAACATAACCAGTTTAGTGTTGGACTATCATTTCATTGTGAATTTTCAATTTTGAGTTCAGGGTTTTTACTAAATTTTGGATTGATATGAGTCTATTCCCTATCAAAATAAAGGAGGGGCCTAGATTGATGCAATGATCAATATGCATAAATTTACAAAAGCATTGTTAAATTCAATTGATTATCACTTGAATGGAATGGAATAAAATCCATATCACCCAATGAAAACTCCGTAATTGTCAATACTCACGGCTATCAAATATTTATATCTACAACCCTTCACACTATAAACCCTATGAACCCTTCAACTTATAAAAGTATCTACAAATAGTACAAATAGAATATAAACTATAATTTGATGATATGTTTGATTATTCAACCATATTTTCAAATCAAACAAAATTGAAATTATAAGTTGTAACTGATTATCACTTTGACTGTCACTTGAATGGAATGGAATAAAATCCATATCACCCAATGAAAACTGTCAATGCTCACAACTATCAAATATTTAAATATCTACATCCCTTCAACCCTATAAACCCTATGAACCCTTCAACTTATAAAAATATCTACAAATAGAACATAAACTATAATTTGATGATTTGTTTGACTATTTTCAACCATATTTGCAAATCAAACAAAATTTAAATTATAAGTTGTAAAAACTATAATTTGATGATTTGTTTGACTATTTTCAACCTTATTTGCAAATCAAACAAGATTGAAATTATAAGTTGTAGAATCTATAATTTGATGATATGTTTGACTATTCAACCATATTTGTAAATCAATCAAAATTGAAATTATAAGTTGTATTTGACATAGTACAATGATGTTTATAAATAAAATGAAATAAAACATTTTTAATTTCAGCACAATATCATAAAACATAAATTATCCTTTCACGAGATCATAAAAATTGAAATTATAAGCTACTTGCTTGTTTATAAATGAACAATAAACAATATATTCGACCATCATAAACAATATAAGAGAAATCAAAGATGAAACAATAAATTGATATTTTGAGTTCCAAAAATACCATATATATA
>JASDQU011177217.1:21111-33847 GCA_032191745.1 Picea mariana
GTTACACACCCATTTTAGGCTAATAAAAAAAAACTAAGATGCTTGATTAAAACATTTAACTCCAAAATTCTGGACTCTAAGCCATCTCTTTAAGATACATCACTTCATACCTACAAAAGAAAACATTTATTGAATTTAAAATTTTAAATTTTAAAATAAAATATATCTACAAATTTAAAATAAAATGTACGCATACCATTTTAGATAAATAAAACAAGTTGTGATTAAAGAAAAATCGACATACATAACAAAATATTTAAGTTTCATCTTCCAACATGCTCATTTCCACGAAATATAATGTAAACATCTTTTCCACCAAATATAATGTAAACATCTGTAACAAAAAAAAAAACATGTTAGCATATATACTTTATTAGAAAATATTTTAAAGATATTTAACTAAATATTAAATATTAAATAATAAATAATAACATACCCAATCGGAGTTCCACAGATTTAATATTATCGTTCTCTTTTTATTATACTTTTTTGGCACTTTTTTCAAACCAAACTTACATCACAAAGATCCAAAACTTCCAAAATGGTTACTCTCCATATTAAGCATACATGATCTAAACAATGTAAAATCTTATCTAGCAAATTTTTAAAGAGAAAAATTGTGTTCTTGGTAACCAATTTTAGTGTTAAGAGTTAGATAATACCCTGAAAATAAATTTAGTTGTGTATGCAGAAAGTTAACAAATCTTCATATTAAGCCATTCTTCCAATAAAATACTTATCTCCTTGTGGATAAAGTCCCAGATCCTTTAGGTGAAGTTCTCATGCAAGGTGACCTTATTTACTCAACAGTAAAATACTCATCTCCTCTTTTGCAGTGGAATAGATGTTCTCATATAATCAAATGCCCTCAAATGCCCTTTCAAATTAAAGGAATCACAAATCTCCATATTAAGCCATTCTTCCAATAAATTACTTATATCTATGAAAGTTCACGAATCTCCATATTAAAAACCATTCTTTCAAAAAATACTTATCTCCTCTTTTTATGGTGGTGTAACGACCCCCCCATTATGACTATGAATAGTGAAGTACAATAGGTAAATTTTTTTTAAAAACATTAGGAAGTTAACGTCAACACATAATTCATAGCAACACATAATCAATCACTACCTCATAATTAAAAGCATTACAAGGGACACATCATCGTAATCCACAATGACACAAGAAAACACTTTAATATAAATGATAGCGACATCTAATCAACCACATAAACATAATAGCGATGCAGTTCCACACATCACAATCAACTAAAGAAATTATAGATAATGATCAACCATATCGCTGAATATTTAATAACTAGCCACCCAAACTATCCTGCATGGTTAGGACCCCCAGGACACATAAGAAATTCTCAAGCCCAGGATTCATCTAATTGATTTTGACCACTTAAGGTCTCAGGGATGGCGACTCTTTTGAGGAACAAGGAGGTGTCTAAGTCCCTTAATCAATCGCATCTCATAACTCCAATATAGTTTACTAATCATACATCAACATTATTACATGGCACAAGAGTAATGTAACTACTAAAACAATCATACATCAACATATTAATGGAACAAGAGAAATCTAGTTAATAAAACAGTCGTACAACGACATTATTTAGTGGCACAATGGAATATAATTACTCAATCAACCATACATCAACATAATTAATGGTGCAAGAGAATCTATTTACTCAATCAATCATACATCGACATAATTAATGACGCAAGAGAATCTATTTACTCAATCAATCATACATCGACATAATTAAATGCATAAGAGAATCATCAATTGTGTTTCATGGCGCGAGTAAGCTAATCATAGAAACATTTAAGAAACTATAAGGAGGCCAACCATGTGTAAGCAATATTCAACTTCATAGGTAACTTATACATTCATATTAAGAGCTACATCAACTTATAAGAAGCAGTAAATAAATTACATTCCAATTACATCTGCCACCAGTACCATAGTGAGGTCTCACATAATAATAATTGTTTTAGGACATGGCTACTTATATCTATAAAAAGTAATAGGTCAACGCACAATGAGCCATCATAAGTTAACTCCATAACTAGCTTACATATCCCTATGTATCGATTTATAATTTTTTATTTTTTTTTAAAGATCAAGTCCAAATTTTAAAACACAATTAAAACACATGCTGACTTAAGATTTTCAGTTTTTAAGAATTTAAGGAAGGGCCCACAAAAATAAGGAACCAAAGTAATCTTACCATTTCCTTGGAGGTATTTAAGGTTGACTCCACTTAAGTAATACTTGGAGGGTAGATCAATAAACTTTAATTGAAAAAAGAGTATCAAAGGTTAAATTTATGACCCATAAACGAATTTTCATACCACCAAGACAAAATCACAGCCTATAGATCAATTATTTTATCACCAGTGCCATAGCTTTACCAATCTAACTGAAATTAATTAATTCTACCTAGGTTATAAAGTTTGAATTCTTGGAAAGGGAAATATACGATTAAATTATTTTAACTTACAAACTTAAATTCAAGATCTTATAATTCTAATAGTGTAAGCCAATAGGGGTAGAAACTAATATCATCCCAATAAAGGTTGGTTAAGGCATCATGATTTAAAGATTCGGTAACTGAAAAAGGGGAAACAGAGCTAAGCGCAGTCAATCACGGGTTGTGCCTATGCACAAGGCGCTAAGGGAGAGTCCAGGGAAGTTGCCATCATGATCATGACATTCATCGGGTACAATCCTATTCATAAATGCAGAGGGACTTTTGAAAAACGTTGAGTAAAGGTCCCTACAACATCGCAGAACGAATCCATGAAAAACACTGAGAGACTTTAGTGCAAGGGTGCAAAGGAAGACTTTGAAAACGTCGAGTAATTCCCAACAAAATTGCACCACGGGTTAATAAAAAACATTGAGAAATTCTAAGGCGATTATCCACAGAAGGAAGCATAAAACGATCGAATGAAAACTTCTGAGGCAAATCGCCTTTGGGGAGACTCATTAAAAACACAGAAGAAATTCTAAGTAGATTTCGACATAAGGAAGCAAAAACATAGTTGAAGGAAAACTTCTGAGGGCGAATCGCCCTTGGGGAGACTCATTAAAAACGTAGAAGAATTTCTAAGGCAATTTCCACATAAGGAAGCATAAACACAGTCGAAGGAAAATTTTTGAGGGAAAATCACCCTTGGGGAGTCTCATTAAAAACACAGAAGAATTTTTGAGGCAATTTCCACATAAGCAAGCATAAACATAGTCGAAGGAAAAATTCTAAGGGAAAATCGCCTCTAGGGAGACTCATTAAAAATGAAGAAGAATTTTTGAGGCAATTTCCACATAAGGAAGCATAAACAGAGTCGGAGGAAAAATTCTGAGGGAAAATTGCCCTTGGGGAGTCTCATTACAAACGCAGAAGAAACATTCGATAGTCTCAAAGCTTTTCTAGGACATCAATTTGTAAGGGGAGAATGAAGGATTTATGTTTGCGCTTACACACTGCGCAAGGGAAGATCCTTGGCCATTATGCACGTTGTCAATGCTTGTGTTCAAATTTTAACAAAAATTTTCAAACGAAGTTAGTCCTTTCCATATCTACAACTAATCCAATTCTAGATAATGCTACTCTTTAACTGTGGTCAAAGGTCAAGATCATATAGAACAAGACAAGAAATAACAATAAAATTTAAAGGTATCTACGCAACTCCAGTACTTGTTTGCAATAAAGGTCTATCAATTTTAACTTAAACACTAGCTTATCAAGGGTCATAACAACTCGACATCAAATTTTTCAATCAAAATTCTTGGTGAATTCTAAAAACTCATTACAAATTAAAATTATTATAATTATAATCCTCAAGAGAATACTGTAACTGATGATAACGAGTCAAAGATATTCTTTCGCAATGATGCTTCTTTCGGTATTTCACTTTCTAATCATTGAGACTTTACCGATACCTCCCAGCCAACGCTAGGGGTACTCTTCTTCCCCATTATCCCCCTGACCATGCACAAAGGAAATAATCACTCTAGCTCCCAACTTGCCTCGCAAGATAGAGCCACCACTCTCTCTCAAGCTGGGTATTCCAACTCTCACAAGTAAAACCAATCAAACTTTTTGTAGCACAACTTTACCCATAACCCGTGTGATCCATTTCTCATCCAGGCCATTTGTTTTATAGAATTTTCCATGACACATCCCCACTTGCACAATTAATTCACTTTTCAATTAAATAATTTAAAATTATTTCCCTCCCTTACACTTGTCATTCTTTCCTTAGGTTGCACAAGTAATTCTACATTTTATTTTAATTAAATTCAATTTTCCTCACCCTTCCTAAAATCACTCCTTAAATCACTCCTAGTTGTCTCTTTATTCCCCTTATTTCAAATTTATGATCGAAGCCTTTCTAAAACAAAGTTGAGTTAAAATAGGATTCTTCTCTAGTTAGACTAGTGTTAACTAGACTCTAGATACCTTTCTATGTGCACACATTCTTTTATGCTTTATTCCTTTCTTATCTTAAATTTCAACTTGCTATTTGCTGCACACATGTGTATTGTATTAATTCTTTAGACTTATTTCATCTTTCTTAATTTCTTGAATTGATTTTCCTCTTTCCTATTTTATTTAATTTGTAATTTAGTTTTAGTATTTTCACCAAGCTTAGACTTAGGCTTAAATTTTAAATAGGCTTAGACTTTCATTTGGGATTAAAATTAATAATTTCATTCTTTAATTAACTTATTAATTAATTAATCTGACAGTGCTCAAGATCTCACAAGGTTTAATCATTCGCTCAAGGTTTTCTAGTCCACCTAGGTTCATTGACTCAAGTTTTATTTTCGTGACGTGCCCTTCAAGATGCACTCCATGCTCCAAGGGTGCCACTTTCCTTTGACTGGTTTTGGTAGTTTTCCAACCCTTGGAGTCAGCACTCCATTCAGGCGACCTTGTGAGAGACTAAGGGATTCTAAGGAATAAGGACTTTGCCTTATTGTGTTCCCCTTATAAATATTCGTGAGCGATTGTCTCAGTCTTCCCTCATGGCATCGTGGATCTCTCGGACTAGGTAATCATTAACCTACAATTCGATCCATGGTGAGAGAGCTAGTAGGTTGTGACAGGGATGTTTCCACACCTCTCCCTCAATATCTGGTCTATGTGAATGGCCCCTTCACTCCTTATGTGAGTCAGATTAGAAAGCAATCATCAACCTGCATCTATCAATGAAACACTGTCAACAATCCATATACAAAATCATACTATAATCGATCATATGTCACATAATGCATAAATGAAAGACTCAAATCAATACAATCCACTCCCTGACTCAATCCGGTCCAAGGAGGTCCATTGATACCATCGACATCCACACTTTTTCAATGTCCTGCACACTCAGGGAAAACTCGTCAATAACATCTATCAATAAGAATATATCAATAACATCAAATCATAACCATCAACATCATCATAAAAATCCATAAGCGAAATATATAACGTACTATAACCGGATCACTTGCATGCAAGTGTCCTCAAATAATAAGTCGATAACATGTGCTCACAAGAGCAGGATGTTACATACACCCCCTCTTGTTTTAAACTTCATTCTGAAGTTGCACAGTATATAAAATGCAGTAATAAAATTATCTAGAAAGATCTATATGTCTAATCTATCAAACAAATACGAAAACTACTGGCGCATATCATATGCGTCCTCCCAGGTAGCCTAGTGTGGAGTATAATTGTCCCATTGGACCTTGACCTAATCGACTGTTCAACATTGTAGTTGTCAAATGTGATGGTACAAAATGAGGATTGGCTCCACGGTGAGTGCACCCTCATCTAACACCTGCAAAGAACTCATATCAATCACATGTGTAGGATCACTAACATAATGTCTCAAAATAGATACATGAAATACATCGTGTATACGCCTCAATGAATCAGGAAGGGCTAGTCGATAAGCCACATGTCCCTTCTTTTCCACAACTTTGAAAGGTCCCACAAACCTAAGAGATAGTTTAACACCCTTTGCAAACTTAATTGAACTCTTGTGCGGCTTCACCCACAAGAAAACTCGGTCACCAACTTAATAGTTGTGGTCAACGCGATGCACATCAACATAACTCTTATGTCGATCTTGCACCTCTTTAATCCTTTGTTTGATTGATTGCATTTGTTATTCCATTTCCTAGATCGCTTCTGGACCTACCAGGACCCTATCCTCAAGCCGATACCAACTCAATGACGTTTGACATGGTCACCCGTAAATAAACTCAAACGATGCCATCTTAATAGTACTTTGATAGTTGTTGTTGTATGAAAACTCTACCAGTGGCAAGAATTATTCCCAACGTTTATGTTGGTCCATTGCATACATACACAACATATCTTAAAAAATTTGGTTTGTTCGTTATGTTTGCATCTTTGTCTCATGGTGATATGTTGTACTAAAGTTCACTTGTGTCCCCAAGGCCTCTTGGAAACTAGTCCAAAATCGTCTTGTAAACATCGATCCTCGATTGGATATGATCCTTCTTGGTACACCATGTAACCTTACAATCTCACTGATAAAAACTCTAGCTATGTATGGAACCTGATACGTTGTATGTATAGGAATAAAATGTGCACTCTTCATCAGAGTGTCAACTACCAAAAAAATTGAGTCATGCCTCCTTGCCATCACTGGAAATCCAACAATAAAGTCCATCGAAATGACCTCCCATTTCGATTCTGGAACAACGTGTGGCTGTAGTAATTTGGCCGGATGTCTATGTTCAACCTTCACTCGCTGACATTCTAGACATCTCGCCACATAGTTAACTATATCCACCTTCATTCCTTTACAGAAGAATAATGGCTTAAGGTATGCCCTCATCTTCATGACTCTTGGATGAATCATGTAGGCTTCCCTATGAGCTTCTCTTAAGATCAAAATTCTCAATTCATCATTAGGCGATACATAAATCTGGTTATTATACCTCATCAATCCGTCATTGTCCAATGTATATCCTTCAAACTTTGGTACCATCATGGTGTCTTGTCCGATATTTTTCTTAACCTCATTATACCATTCATCGTCGAACTGTAAATTTAGAATCTTTTCTCGAAGATTCATCTGAAGCGGTATCACTGAGAATATGTGTGGTCTCCAACTCAATGCATCTACCACTCTATTCACTATTCATTTTATGTAAGTAATCTAAAAATTGTATTCGCTAAGAAATTCTGACTAATGCCTCTGTCACACATTCAAGTCACTCTCTGTAAATATGTGCTGAAATCCACAATGATTTGTCTTTAGTTCGAATTTCCATCCAATCAGATAGTGTCTCCACAGTCTCAAGGAATACACAATGGCCAATAATTCCAATTCATGTTTTGCATAGTTATCCTCATGCTTTCTTAATTTCCTTGAGATGTAAGGAATCACTCGACCATCTTGCATCAAGACTCCACCTAAGCCTTCCTTGGATGCATCTGTGCATACCAAGAATTCTTTGTCCATATTGGGAAATTTTAGTATCGACATTGTCGTCAACAACCCCTCGAGCCTTTGAAATTATTTTGTGCACTTCTTGGTCCATACAAACTTCTTGTTTTTCTTCTGCAATTCCGTAATCGGATTTGCTATCTTAGAAAAACCTTCGATGAATCGTCGATAATATCCTGCTAATCCCATAAAGTTGTGTACTTCTAGTACATTTGTCGACGCATGCCATTCCATAATAGCCTCTACCTTTGCTTGATCCACAACAATTCCTTCGCCAGATATAGCATTCCCTAAGTAATAAATCCTCGATTGGTAAAAAGAGCATTTCGACAGTTTCCCGTATAATTTGTTTTCTCGTAAACATTGTAGTACCAAGAGAAATTGTTCGTCATTTTCTTCCATTATCTGAGAACATATCAGTATGTCATCAATGAATACTTGAACAAACTTGTCCAAGTATTTGTGAAACACCCCATTCATTAATCTCATGAATACCCCCAAGGTGTTTTTCAATCCAAATGGTAAAACGGTAAACTCGTAGTGTCCAAACCTCATCTTGAATGCAGTCTTACGAATATCTTCCTCTTTAATTTGTAACTAGTGATAGCCTGATCTCAAGTCGATTTTTGAAAACACCATTGCACCTTTCATTTGGTCAAACAAATAATCTATTCTTGGCAATGGATATTGGATCTTGATTGTTTCCTTGTTCAATTGACGGTATTCAATACAGAGTCTCCACGACCCATCCTTTTTTCTTATGAAAATAAGAGGTGCACCCCAAGGTGACACACTTGGACGTATAAATCCCAGGTCCAAAAAATACTTTAGTTACATTTTCAACTCCTGTAGCTCAAGCATTGACATCCGATAAGGCACTCTTTCTATCGGTTTAGTTTCAGGTTTCAATTCGATCGTAAATTCCAAATCTCTTTCGGGAGGCAAACCTGGTAACTCTTCTGGAAACACGTCAGCAAATTCTCGTACTACCGGAAGGTTTTCTAATTCTTCCGCCTCACCCTTGTCATTTAGTGCTAAGATTGCATATAACTTACATCCCTTGCACATTCTCTTATGCAGTTGTAGGGAATAAATGAACCTCAAGGACACTCCTTGTTTTCTTCCCATGATCACCCTTCTTTATCCCTCATCATCGGTCAAACTCAATCGTTTCATCTTACAGTTGAGTATCACATCATGCGATTCCAACTAGTCCATATTGATCATGATGTCATATGATCCTAAGATTGTGACATATAGGTCAGACTTCATTAAAAAATATCCCAAGTTAATGTGACAGTCTGTAACCCTTCCTCCAACCTTCTGTTTGGCACCCAAAGCCATTTCTATGTATCTAAACTCATCCTGTTCGACTGCCTTTACCTTGATTATTTTTAGTGCTACACTAGAAATAAATTTCTCTGTAGCACCAAGATCTATCAAAATACTAAAATTTTGGTTAGGGATTGTACCTAAAGTCTAGAGCATAGTGGACTGGTGCTCAGCCTAGAGATTATTCACTATTGCATGAATCTTGTGGGCCTTGCCCAAATCTCCAACTGTAGTGTGTCCGACTGACCCAACTCCTATGGCCCTCTTAATTGGACAGCCTCGTTGGTAATGTGGCTCTTCACATGTCCAAAATCCAGTCTTTGGTCTAGTACTCTTGGTCCCCGAAGTAGAAGATGTTGGCCTACTAGCCTGAAATCCCAGTTTGTTCTACTGAACAGGCCTAAACTGCTACTGCTACGCTGCTACTAATGTTTTGGTCCTATGTAGGGAGTCCTCTGCCGAGGATCCGATCATCATGGTGTCATGAATGTGGGTCCACTCGATGTATCTCGATACCCTGATGTCTGTCTGGCTGGTGTCTGATGATACTACACACCTGATGACGTCTTCCCAGTCGGTCTTGTAGAAGTCATGCCCTGACCCCTGCTGGTCAGTTGTTCCTCAACTACGAGGGCCTTCTGGACTGCATTTTTCAACCTTTGAGTCATTATGATCCTTACCTTTGCACATATGTTGAATTTAATTCCAAACACAAACTTGTTGACGTTCAACTTCTCTGTTCAGATGCAAGGCATACCAAAGTAGCTCCATAAATCAGGTCTCATACTCTGACACCATATGACCACCATGTTGTAAGGTGTTGAACTCATTAAGCTAGCACTCAACGAATTCCTTTGAAAAATACCTCTGCCAGAACTGCTCCTTGAACAATTCCCATGAAATGTCTTCGATGACCATGTTTAATTGTGATAGGAGCATCTTTCACCATAGAAGAGCACTCCCCTTCAGCTGAAAGACCACCATGCAAAATTTCATGTTGGAGGTGTAGTCACGAACTGTGAAGCACATTGCCATGTTCTCCAACCATGCATTGGCAGCAAAGCCTTCCATGGCACCCATGAACTCGGGAAATTTAACTTTCTCGAGTTCTCTATGAATGCTACTACTGCCAGCTGGAACATGTTGTGAACCCTCATTAGGTACAGGTGCCCTGGCCTAAATTCTATCTAGTTGGTTAATTAGGGCCTCTCACATCCTCTGAAAGGACCTCATCAAACCAACCACATCCCCAACCACAATCTGCTCTCATCCAATAATGTGTTCTTCTCCTTGGGGGTTAGACCCCTCTGGTGTGGATTCTACTGGAGGCGTCACACATCCTCCCCTAGCACCACGTCATCTACCTCTGTGGCATCCTCTAACCATGATTACCTGCATGGAAAATGTCAGTTTTAGTTAGTGATAATTTATTAATCAAGTGCTTAATATAGTGGAAGGTTTAATGATCCCAAGTCGCAGGGTTGAACCCGCTCTGATACCATATGTAACGACCCCTCCATTACGACTATGAATAGCGAAGTACAATAGGTAATTTTTTTTTAAAAGCATTGGGAAGTTAACGTCAACAGATAATTCATAGCAACGCATAATCAATCACTACCTCATAATTAAAAGCATTACAAGTGACACATCATCGTAATCCATAATGACACAATCCAACGCATTAATATAAATTATAGCAACACCTGATCAACCACATAAACATAATAGCGATGCAGTTCCACACATCACAATCAACTGAAGAAATTATAGATAATGATCAACCATATCGTTGAATATTTAATAACTACCTGCCCAACCTATCCTGCATGGTTAGGACCTCTAGGACACATAAGAAATGCTCATGCCCATGATTCATTCGATTGATTTTGACCATTTAAGGTCTCAGGGCTGACGATTGTTCTGAGGAATAAGGAGGTGTCTAAGTGCCTTAATCAATCACATCTCATAACTCCAGTCTAGTTTACCAGTCATACACCAACGTTATTACATGGCACAAGAGTAATGTAACTACTAAAACAATCATACATCAACGTATTAATGGCACAAGAGAAATCTAGTTACTAAAACAATCATACAATGACATTATTTAGTGGCACAATGGAATATAATTACTCAATCAACCATACATCAACATAATTAATGGCGCAAGAGAATCTATTTACTCAATCAATCATACATCGACATAATTAATGGTGCAAGAGAATCTATTTACTCAATCAATCATACATTGACATAATTATAGGAGAAAGAGAATAATCAATTGTGTTTTATGGCACGAGTAAGCTAATCACATAATCATTTAAGAAACTATAAGGAGGTCAACCAGGTGTAAGCAATATTCAACTTCATAGGTAAATTATACATTCATATTAAGAGCTACATCAACTCATACGAAGCAGTAAATAAATTACATTCCAATTACATCTGCCACCGGTACCATAATGAGGTCGCACATAATAATTATTATTTTAGGACATTCCCACTTATATCTATCAAAAGTAATAGGTCAACGCACAATGAGCCATCGTAAGTTAACTCCCTAGCTAGCTTACATATCCCTCTGTATGGATTTATAATTTTTTTAATTTTTTTTTAAAGATCAAGTCTAAATTTTAAAACACAATTAAAACTCATGTTTACTTAAGATTTTCAATTTTTAATAATATAAGGAAGGGCCCACAAAAATAAGAAACCCAAGTAATCTTACCATTTCTTTGGAGGGAGTTAAGGGTGACTCCACTTAAGCAATAATTGGAGGGTAGATCAATAAACTTTAATTGAAAAAAGAGTATACAAGGTTAAATTTATGACCCATAAACAAATTTTCATACCACCGGAACAAAATTGCAGCCTATAGATCGATTTTTTTTATCAGTAGTGCCATAGCTTTACCAATCTACCTTCAATTAATTAATTCTACCTAGGTTATAAAGTTTGAATTATCGGCAAGGGAAATATACAATTAGATTGCTTTAACTTACTAACTTAAATTTGAGATCCTATAATTCTAATAGTGTAAGCCAATGGGGGTAGAATTGAATCTCATCCCAATAAAGGTTGGTTAAGGAATCATGATTTAAATATTCAGTAACTGCAAAATGGGAAACAGAGCTTAGCACAGTCATTCACGGGCAACACCTATGCACAAGGCACCAAGGGAGAGTCCAGGGAAGTCGTCATCACGATCATGACATTTGTTGGGTACAATCCTATGCATAAATTGAGAGATAGTTTTGAAAAACATTGAGTTAAGGTCCCTGCAACATTGCAGAATAGATCCATGAAAATTGTTGAGAGACTTTAGTGCAAAGGCGCAGAGGAAGACTCTGAAAATGCCAAGTAATTCTCAGCAAAATTGCACCATGGATTTAGGAAAAACGTTGAGGAATTATGAGGCGATTATCCACAGGAGGAAGCATAGTACGATCAAAGGAAAAATTTTGAGGCAAATCGCCTTTGGGGAGACTCATTAAAAACGCAGAAGAAATTCTGAGGTGATTTCCACATAAGGAAGCATAAACACAGACGAAGGAAAACTTCTGAGGTAAAATTGCCTTGGGGAGACTCATTAAAAACACAAAAGAATTTATGAGGCAATTTCCACATAAGGAATCATAAACACGGTCGAAGGAAAACTTCCGAGGGTAAATCTCCCTTGGTGAGTCTCATTAAAAATGCAGAAGAATTTCTAAGGTGATTTTCACATAAGGAAGCATAAACAAAGTTGAAGGAAAACTTATGAGGGAAAATCACCCTTAAGGAGACTCATTAAAAACGTGAAAGAATTTTTGAGGCGATTTCCACATAAGGAAGCATAAACATAATCAAAGGAAAACTTCTAAGGGAAAATTGCCCTTGGGAAGTCTCATTAAAAACGTAGAAGAAAC
>JASDQU011177217.1:33867-45912 GCA_032191745.1 Picea mariana
TGAAAGAATTTTTGAGGCGATTTCCACATAAGGAAGCATAAACATAATCAAAGGAAAACTTCTAAGGGAAAATTGCCCTTGGGAAGTCTCATTAAAAACGTAGAAGAAACATTCAATAGTCTCAAAGTTTCACCATGCCATCAATTTGTAAGGGGAGAAGGGAGGATTTGCGTATGTGCTTACACACTGCACAAGGGCATATCCTTGGCCATTATGCACGTCATCAATGCTTGTGTTCAAATTTTAACAAAAAAATTCAGACGAAGTTAGTCCTTGCCATACCTATAGCTAATCCAATTCTAGATAATGCTACTCTTTAACTGTGTTCGAAGGTCAAGATCATTTAGAACAAGATGATAAATAAGAAATTAGTTGCAAGACATGTATATCAATTTTAACTTAAACACTAGCTTATCAAGGGTTATAACAACTCGACATCAAATTTTTCAATCACAGTTCTTGGTGAATTCTAAAAACTCATTACAAATTAAAACTATTACAATTATAATCCTCAAGAGAGGAACCGTAACCGAAGACGACGACTCAAAGATGTTCTTCTTCATATGTGCTTCTTATGGTCTTTTGCTTGCTAATCGTTGAGAATTCATCGGTACCTCCCAACCAATGCAACAGATCCACTCTTCTTCCCCCTTAGCCCCCTTATTCGCAAATGGACCATCCACACAGGACATAATCACTCTAGCTCCCAACTTTCCTTGCAAGGTAGAGCCACCACTCTCTCTCAAGCTGGGTATCCCAACTCTCACAAGTAAAACCAGTCAAAATTTTTGCAGCATAACTTTACCCATAACCCGTGTGATCTATTTCTCATCTAGGACACTTGTTTTTTTACACGTGTCATTATTTCCTTAGGTTTCACAAGTAATTCCACATTTTTTTAATTAAATTCAATTTCCCTCACCCTTCATAAAAGTGCTCCTTAAATCACTCCTAGTTGTCTCTTTATTCCCCTTATTTCCAATTAATGACTGATTCCTTTCTAAAACTAAGTTGAGTTAAAATATGATTCTTCTCTATTTAGACTAGTGTTAACTAGACTCTAGATACCTTTCTATGCACAAATATTCTTTTATGCTTTATTCATTTCTTATTTTAAATTTCAACTTGGTATTTTTTGCACACATGTGTTTTGTACTAATTCTTTAGACATGTTTCATCTTTCTTAATTTCTTGAATTGGTTTGCCTCTTTCCTATTTTATTTAATTTGTAATTTAGTTTTAGTATTTTCACCAAGCTTACACTTAGGCTTAAATTTTAAATAGGCTTAGACTTTCATTTGGGATTAAAATTAATAATTTCATTCTTTAATTAATTTATTAATTAATTAATCCGATAGTGCTCAAGATCTTACAAGGTTTAATCATTCGCTCAAGGTTTTCTAGGCCACCTAGGTTCATTGACTCAAGTTTTATTTTCACAATGTGCCCTTCAAGACACACTCTGTGCTCTAAGGGTGCCACTTGCCTTTGACTGGTTTTGGTAGTTTTCCAACCCTTGGAGTTATCACTCCATTCGAGCGACTTTGTGAGAGACTAAGGGCTTTTGAGGAATAAGAAAACTTCCTTATTGCGCGCCCCTTAGAAATATTTATGAGCGACTGTCTCAGTCTTCCCTCATGACATCGTGGATCTCTCGAACTAGGTAATCATTAACCTACAATTCGAGCCATGACGAGAGTGCTAGTAGGCTGTGGCAGGGACATTGCCACATTTCTCCCTCAATATTTGGTCTATGTGCATGGCCCCTTTACTTCTTATGTGAGTCATATTAGCAATCAATCGTCAACCTACATCCATCAACGAAACATTGTCAACAATCCATATACAAAATCATACTATAATTTATCATATGTCACATAATGCAAAAATGAAATACTCAAACCAATAAAATCCACTCCCTAACTCAATTCGAAGTCCAAGGAGGTCCATTGATTCCATCGACATCCACACTCTATCAATGTCCTGCATAGTCAGGGAAAACTCGTCAATAGCATATGTCAATACGCATATATCAATCACATCAAATCATAACCATCAACATCATCATAAAAATCCATAAGTGAAATATATAACCATGTACTATAACCGTATCACCCGCACACAAGTTTCTTCAAAGAATAAGTCAATAACATGTGCTCAAAAGAGCGGGATGTTACAGGTGGAATATATGTTCTCATATAATCTTTCATGTACATGCAAAAAACACAAATTTGCACATATATTAAGTCATTCTTAAAAAACCATTTAAATCTTTCATCTTTCTACATGGGATGTATTCATATTACATATAATCAAATGATCTTTGAAATATGTCTTTGTCATGATCTAAACATAAGTGAGATCATGCACATACATATCTTATTTGTAAATCTACAAATGTTGGTTTTTGTGGTTAGTAAGCAATTAGTTAAGAGTTTGACAATACCCCAAGAAGGAATTTACTTCATTGTATGCAGAAAACACAAATCTCCATATTACGCCATGCTTGGACAAGAAGGAAATGAATACAATCAAAGAAAATTTAGAAACTTCCCCTTTTCTGATGTGGGATAGAGTCTGTTCTCAAATAATCAAATGCTCAAGTTCAAAATTAGGTCTGCATCATGATCTCAACATAAATAAGATTGAATGTACCATTTTAGACGATGATAAACTTATATAGGAGTTATATATATTTCAAAATAATTGATCAAAGCATTGAAAAGTTATATAGACACTAGTTGAGTAACCCTATGAAAAGGAAAGACTAAACTAAAAAGTTGATCAAACAAAAAATTGAAAAAGGTAAAAAAAATAAGCATATTCAACAAAAATAAGCTTGAACACTTATATATAAAAGACCCAACATAAAAGAAAATTAAAACTCACTAATGTGCAATGAACATACATTTAAGAATCATCATGAATAGACACATCCTTCCCAGGTATGGATGCATCCTCCTCAATCCCAATCTCCCGCACTCCCTTCTCCACATTTTTTTCAAGCACACTCTTACACACTCTCTTCTCCACATTTCCCTATAACACAGTTCAAATGTGTACATTTGAAAATTAAATTTAAATGATTTTAACACATTAAATTGTAGTTTTAAATTTTGAAACATGTAATACCTGTGATGCACCAACCTGAATATCAATAAACTATACCCACCATACCCTAAGATTCAATAAATTATATATTGTTTAAGACATTTTTCTTTTAAATTAATAATTTAAATGGCATTGCAATTTTCATATATAACTAATTTTTTTTCAACATGCAATGATACTTGTGAACTCCCACCCTCTTCAAACTCTCCCAATGAGAATTGGGACAAGCCGGCCCAAGTAGTAGGAGATGGAATAGGGATCCGTGAACAACACAACTAAGAACTAAATCTATGATTCAATGTGTTCACATTTATACAAAAACATAAATTTCATGTTGTTGATTATTCAAAATATTGGAGATTGGACAACTAAAGTGCTCATATGTGGATATTAGAAAACACATACCTAATTCAACCCATCCAAATTTAAAATCATGGAATCAAGTCCCTATTTACTGGAGATTCATTTAACATATGACCAAAATGCAATTAATGACGATAACAACTCAATTATTTCTAAATATACAATGATATGTATCTAGATCTAGAACTACAAGTAAACTATCCTCAAATGCATAAAAAATTTACTAACTATAACACATACCAATCCTATGTTCGATTCATCATTTTGAATTAACACCTTCCAACCATTATGGAAATTTTTTTCATACTCCTTAAGATCTTCTACTGACATGGTATCTATCTCCTCATCTATTTTTTAAACAAAATTGGCTCGAGAATTGACTTCCTCTCTTTGACGGTTCAAACCAACATCAACACCATAAAAAATTGATTCCAAATTTTCCCCGATTGCATTCCCAGCCTCCTTGCCAACCTCTGATGTAGCTCACAACTATGAATGTGAGGCAAATTCTCCTATTGGACAAGATACTAAAGGTTGTGGAGGCCTATGCAATGTTGCATTTCGATATGCCCATTTTCGATCATATGTCCATCCTTTACCAACCCCATAATAATTGGACGATAGGCTGGTATGTCCGTCCTTTACCAACCCCGTAATAATTGGACGATAGGCTGGTATAATCAAGGTTCATTCCCATGAAAAACACTACATAAAAGTGTCTAGCAAAGTAATGTGTAACCTCATCATTCCACGACAACTTCCCATATGCTACCAAAAATCTATTATACAGATGTCCTGCTATGTTGGGGTGCTTAAAATATTTCACCTTCAACATCTTTTTCTTTGGCCCCTCTTTGAAATTGAACACATAAATTGCATCTTATTTTGAAACTATAATTTTTACTACATCACATTTATCATAGCTCATCACCTCCGACTTTCGTCTCCTCATCAAATCGATAAAATTATCAGTCGTTGGACCCATCTTTTGATATGCATCCATACAGTGTTGCAATGAATGCAAAACAATCTCCAAGCTTTGCTTACTCTCTCGAGGGATATCCAAGCTCCTCAAATCATTTTCCAGCTTTCTTTTAACACCTAAGCATCGTTTGAGGGTCCTTGCTTCAATAATTCCTTCCCAAGGAATTTCATCACTAACATCTGAGGGATAGGTGGATGTAGGCGTGTAATATTTTGTTTCTGGATAACACCCCTTGAATCCACCTTCACCCTCTTCACCAACATTAGAATCTTCATGATACCCACTCTCTCTTTCATTAACTTCCCTCGCACTAAATTCACCGTCTACACATACAAATTTGAAAGTAATTACAACATTTAACAAAAACATAATTTAACATAAGAAAATTAAAAAAAAAATAAAACATATATAACACACACACACACACAGACATATATATATACAAAAATATAAAATCAAAAAAAAATACCAAACATATTTTCTTGTCATGATGTATTCCCTGCATTCTCCGATGTTGGAGTATTAATGTGCAACCTATCTAAGAAAGATGCATCCATAGCACTATTTTCAGCACATTCTTGGGATGATCTATTCATAGATTCATTTGATAATCTCCTCCTCTGACTAGATTGTCGTTGGTCACTTAGAGTCTCAGTCAAATAAGGGGTTCCTCTTCTTCCTTCATTAGATAGCATAGAGAATTTACGAGTAATTTTTTGAAACTCTTGTCTCGACATATTGCCTCGATATATATCCTTTGAAAATTCATGAATATGAAAGTTCATAAGTTATAGAAACATAAAATGGAAATATGATTTATAAAACAACTTGAAGGCATTTAAGCATTTATAACAACTTCAAAGCATCAAAGACATATATTGAAAAAACTATAACAACTATATTTTTCACTATGGTGCTATATTTAATGAACATGAAAACATTTAAATATAAAAACAATGTAACATGTAGAAGCTAATCTATATTTGTGTAAATTGTAGAAGGTATTTTTTAAGATAATCTATGTTTAACATGTTAAAATTTAAGGGCAAAAAATATAGCTAGCTAAAAAAGAAATAATTATTTTAATTTCTAAACAATAGCTACTTGTATGTTACAATCAACAAGACATTAAAACTTTTGATCCATAATCTAGTAACCTAAAAACAATCACTGACAAAACATTTACTTAACTAAAACAAGAAACAATATTACCTGATATGTTGTTGCTATCCTCTTTGATATATGCTCAGAAAAAGCTTCAAGGGATCATTGATCAAACCCTCGGGGTAGATCTCATCATGACACTTGGAACAAATTGCCAAGAAGAACTTTTAGGGTAAAATATCAAAAGACTAACCAAAAACATACACAGGTGGCACCGGCAATAGAAGAGGAAAATGAAAACATACACAGGGTAGCATTAGAAAGGAGATGAGGAGGGTGAAACCATCATAAAAATTAGGAGGGTGACACTAGCAAGGAGAACCAGAAACCCCAAACAACAACCAAGAAGAGACCTGCTGGTGCAACACCCCCTACTTTAGCAGGTTTTGCATGACCTCCCAGTCTGAGGATCTTTCTTTATCTTCCCCTTGAGTCAAATTGACTCTTTGATTTTCCGTAGAAACATCTAACACACACTAGTGTGCATCCACAAGTCCTTATGAGTTATGCCTGCACAATCAAGCACTAAGCGCCAACTCTCTCCCTCGTGATCACTGATATGACCACAGCCTTCACCCGAAAGGGTACTTCGGGTTTTGCAACTTCGTGATCCCAGATGTGAGTCCTCCTGTCCCTTCAAACCCTGAAACCCCGAAATGGCTAATGGGAAATTGGTTCCTCCCTTGAATTTACTTTGATGTGACCTTCGAGTACGGTCTGGGCCCCAGTCTTTCGGCACCCAGGATTTTTTGTATCGATGAACTAAAATGAAACAAGTCCCATCACTGATAGCTGAAATCGTGATATATCCTTATCACAAATCAACGACTCTACTCTCCTGCGAACTGACGGTTATGATTCTATTAGGACTTCGTGAATCGGGAGTCCCCGAATCTTGACTCCGAGTCACTACTTCCTCCACTTCCCGAATTTTGAAACATGAAATTCGTGCACGAGATCAACGACTCCCATTGATATGGATCCAATGGCCTCTATTCCTCCTGAGATTCAGATGTTGAGTAAGTCTCAGCCTGATCTTCCTTTCTAGTTTAACTAGATCCAACGCCCCATGGTACATCGACACTTCTGCATGAAGCGATTCCACCGTCCAATCAGACTTCTGAAAGATTTCTCCGCCCAAGAACCCTGACGCCAAGATTTCTGAGTTTTTATGTCTATTGGGTGCCTTCCAAACACGCCTTCCCTTGAACTCTTCAAGGTTCTCCCCCTCCTGGGGTTTCACTCGCAAACTCAAGGATTCAAAAGGTTTTCTGCACGCATTCCTTGCGGCATTAGCAAATAACCTCAGGTTATTTGATCCTTTGAC
Source organism: Picea mariana (assembly GCA_032191745.1). Taxonomy (NCBI): domain Eukaryota; kingdom Viridiplantae; phylum Streptophyta; class Pinopsida; order Pinales; family Pinaceae; genus Picea; species Picea mariana. Next base: position 40,818 of record JASDQU011177217.1, read on the forward strand.
TTTGTGCACTCCTTTGCAACAACAGTCCTTCAAATTTCCCCTTGGTTGATAAAGTCTAGGACTTCAACTGGCCTGCGCACACCTTGCATGGCTCTGTGCTATCTCTGCACTTATGTTGGTATGAGCACAACGATATCTCTCCTAATTTTTCTGAGATAAAACTCAGAACTTCGTCGATGCACACCTTACGGACGTTCACTGCACTCTTTACAGGAATTCTCAAGAAGAGAAACAATTGAAACTCATACTTTCCTTCTCTCGGACTTCATACATTCATCATGAAATCACAAGCATGTACATAGCATTGAAGTAAATGCATAATAGAAGATATAAGCAGTTGTATCATACCATTCAACATATGCAAATAGTAAGCATAATAATACCATGAACGTGAGTCAAAGATTTATTATATTAACTCAAATATTCATGTACATGGGTTCTTCTCTATGTTCTTACTTTCTATAGCTCTACATATCACTCAACTGATACAATTGGGAATGATACGATGATACAAGCGAGGGTGTCTTTCTATCCGTTTTCCCTCCTACACTACAAGCTATCTAATCTGAAATAAAAGCTACAACAACTTTTCATAAATTACAATAAATGCCTCTTTATCCGACATATGTGAGCAACGCTCAAGATCTGTTTACAATCTCCAAAACATAAATGTAAATACGTCTCCCAACTATTACATTAATGTCTCTTCATTTAAATTTAAAGCATTTTCAAAATGTGTGCTGGTGCATATCCAATTGTCTTCTACCTTTGCACTTGCTTTGCTATCTTCTTACGATGCTCTTGCATCATACTCCTCTGGCTAGAAAATTCATGAACTCCTATTCATGAGCTCTTGCAACATATGTCTATGCCTTCGAATATCTGCTTCGCTCTCCCAACTGGCATCTTCAATTTGATATCTTTTCCATTTGACCAAATATTCAAAGTATGTTTTCCTTCGGGTCTTCTTCTCGACTTTCTGATCAATAATCTTTTCTATATGTGGCCTTTCAGCTACAGGCATCTGTTTAACCCATTGGACTTCCTTCTGATCCTCGGATCTCTCTGTTCTGGTTTCATCAGCTCTGTAGGGATACAGGTCAGCTATGTTGAAGATGGGCGATATTCTTACCCCATCCGGTAATTCAATCTCATAAGCGTTTTCTTCAAACTTTCTTATGATCTTACACGGTCCAATTTTCTTCATCTTTAGTTTATTGTACATTCCTCTCGGGAACCTTTCTTTTCTTAGATGCGCTAAAACCAAATCACCGACTTCAAACTGAAGTTCTCTTCTGTGTTGATCTACTCTGAGCTTATATTCCTGGTTGGAATTTTGTAATCCCTCCTTAATCTTGTTGTGGAGTTCTTGCATTCCTGGTACAAAATCCTTTGCACTAGCACTTCTGAACTCACTCTGCTCTAAGTCTCTCAACTTAGATACTCCTCTCAGCTGCATTCCATACATGATCTAGAATGGGCTCTGTCCTGTACTCCTATTTGGTGAATCATTATATGCAAATTCCGCTTGTGGCAGAATCTGATCCCACTGACTATGATGTTCAGCCACCAAACTCCTTAATAAATCTCCCAAGCTTCGGTTTACTACTTCAGTCTGTCCATCTGTCTGAGGATGATATGTTGAGCTAAAAGATAAATTAGTCCCCATATTTTTCCATAGGGTCCTCCAAAAATGACCAACAAATTTGGCATCCTTGTCCGATACAATACTCTTAGGTAAGTCATGAAGTCTAACAACTTCTTTGAAAAACATATTTGCAATGTGAGTTGCATCACTGGTTTTCTAACATGGTATGAAATGTGCCATTTTAGAAACTATATCGACTACCACAAAGATTGAATCACACCCTCTTTGCGTCTTTGGAAGTCCTAACACAAAATCCATACTTACCACATCCCATGGCCTCTCTGGTACTGGCAATGGCTGATACAACCTTGTATTCTATCTCTTTCCCTTTGCGTGCTGGCAAATCCTGCATCTGTTCACGAATTTCTTGACATATGTTCTCATCCCTGGCCAATAGTATGAGCCATTCAATTGCACGAATGTATTTTTATGGAAAAAATGTCCAGCCAATCCTTTGATAAAACATAAACAAGAATAACAACATGGCGGAAAAGGCATATTAGCCAACACACTGTGTATTCACTCCAATGTTACATATTTATAGTACAATGGGTGATGCCACCTGATAGAGAGATTTTCTCTAGATCCTAAAATCATGCATGATGACTAGGCTAGGCAATCTTAACTAAATCATTAGTCATCACTTGAGGATATATTACTAATATCCTAAATGAATAATACAAATATAGGTGACAATTTAGACTTAGTGATTGGTAAAGGTAAGCCATAGTCTAACAATCCCCCCCTCAATCACAAGTCCGATCAATAATACCAACAATTAAGCATAAATTGGTATCAATTCCAAGTCTTCATACTAAAACTCTTGTGCTAAGACTCAATGAAGAACTGCCTGAAAAACCGCCAATCTAGATGCTGAACATGTTCATTTAAAATGAACTGGAAGAGAGCTGAGATATGGAAGTGAACAACTATAATATCTTAACATTCCCTAATTGCTTGACAATTTGATAATTTTTCCAAGTATTTTAGCTAGAAGAATCTGATGTCTTCTGCTAATTGGTGAACATGTAGTATCACCACTCTACTATCAGTGTATCATTGAAAGTGCTCTCTGAATCTGTGGTTTGGGATGACCACTAACCGATTGATACCATGTTTCTGATGGTTTTTGGATAACCACTAACCAATCTGGACACTTTTAGGTGTCCAATAACATCCCAATGTATCATGTGTATGATTCAATTGCAAGTCATTGAACCATAATCCTGTCAAAGCCTGGCATCTCTGGAAAATCTCACTATGTAATCATGTGAGCCAAGATGCATGCAAATTGTTTACTTAGTGTAAACTCCAATCTGATGAGAGCGAACCATGAGAAGTGAATCAACTTCTAGTCTGACACATCCCTGAAAAAATGCCTGACAACTCAATCAAATGCCAAGCTACAATGCAGAAGGATCCTCTTGTTGTAACACACCCACTATCGTAATTTAAAAATTTTGGGGTTAATCTCCCATAAATGAGAAATCTCCAGGAACCTGCATTAGCGAAATGCCAATCCTTGGTTTAATATCGGGATTCGGGTTTACTAGTGTCAAAATTCATTCACCCCCAAGACTCGCGATACTCCGAATCCCGACGTGCTCCCTACGCATTAGCTCTCTTGGTTCAGCTCCCGGTCCATAGGACCTGCTACCATATGTCCGCAGCTCTATATCTACCCATCAGGGTTTCGGGGTTTATGATGTCGCGATGCACAGGCCATCGCAAATTCCGATCCTCCGATCCCCGATGCCACTTGGCGTTGACTCACGACCAAGCTGGATCTTCCGACACCTGTCCCTTGTTCTGGCGCCTATGGCCCACACTCCTTATGATGGCATGGAGTGACACCCGTCCTCCACTGGAGTGCTATGACTGTGGGACCGTCGCATTTTGGGATTTCGCGACTCCTCCTGTCGTGAGTTTCTTGTCACCGAGAATCCTGAAATGCCGAACCCCGATCTCTTCAGGATCCTTGGACATGCGTCCCTCAGGTTAACGATTATGATCGCGTCGGGAAATCGCGGATCGTGATTTCCGTATGCAAGAGTTCCTTGCCTTTGGAAAACCCGATGCTCCAAGTGCCAACTCGCCCAGATCTCTTGCCACGCATCCTACCAAGATCAACGGTTGAGATCCTTTTCCCGGGATATCGCGACTTATCCTGTCCCAGGTCTCTTGTCCTCGGGAATTCCGATTTCTCAATGTGTCAAACGCCGTTGGCGCTTGATCTCTAACACCTGTCCCTCCGATGGACGGTCCAGATCTTATTGCCGTTTCGAGACTTGAGTGGCCCCGATGCCTGGTGTCCCGGGTCTCTGAGACGGACGATCTCGTGACACTTGTCCCTCTCCAACCGGACGACTTAGATTTTCTCTCGGGGTTTCGAGACTTTCGAAGTCCTGTTTTCCTTGCTCTCAGGATCTCCGATTCCTCGATTCCCGACTCTCCAGGATCCTCTGCCACGTGTCCCTATTGTTTGGGCGGCTCAGATCTTGTCGGGGTTTTCACTGGGATTTCCCCGAGCACTTGTCCACTGGAATACCGATTTCCCGATGGAAAATATCTCGATCCCCCTCCGGATCTCCTGACACGCGTCACGCATAATGGACGGTCTAGATTCGATCGGGAAATCACGTATCGCGATTTCATTGTGCAACGGTTCTACACTCCTAAAATCCCCGATGAGTGAAATCCCGATGCCTCCCAGAACGCTGACACGTGTCCTGCCGAGATCAACGGCTAGGACTCTTCCTCTGCACACTAACGTTTAGCTCCGGTGCAACTCTTCCCGATCCAACAATTTATGGGATTTCTACTCCAGATCTAATGGCTCAAATTACTTCCTCACGCGTCTACCCCTACGCTTAACCCCTGCGCAGTTTCCCCAGATCCAACGGCTGACGGTTAATTTGGACGGAGATCTAACGGTCCGGATTCGTTCTTTTGGGTCCTGGGGTTTACGACCCCAATCTCTCGTTGCTCACGATGATAGAAGGAAAAGGGGCGAGGTATATAATGCCTGCATTACTTTCATCAAACTAAAGGTCGTGAATGACTATGGTTCACCCGACAAGATCTCATCCATCGACCTGTCACTCCTCACAACACGACTATCTTGGAACCTTACTAGAATCGTTCCTCCTCGTGCAGGGTTAATAAGGCCTATGCGTTCGAATCCTTGTTCTGGGTTCTTATCGAACCTTTCCAAGGAGGAAATATCTGTGAAGAGATTCCTACCGGGGCATTCCCAGATCAGGTAAAGGAAGACCGCTTCCTGAGAATGGCTGGGCATGATTGGCTTCATTTTATCAACTTACGTCGTGCATGTTATTCTCTGTGATAAGCATATATCAACTTATTCCTATCAAACATTACGCGGGCGCTCTCATGCTGCAATCCTTTACAATTTCACAGTTCTATGAGCTAATATCTACCCCTTAT
>JASDQU011177218.1:13460-26557 GCA_032191745.1 Picea mariana
TTTCGGCCTATCCCCTTCTACGGGTTTCCTGATACTCATCCAAGTGTTGGACCAATGTGCTTTCTGTGCGGTTCATGTTTTGCTGGAACTTACCAAATTTGGCTACTAAAAAAGCCAAGCCCTGAGGCTCATGGTCATCCCCTGACCCTTCCATTTCTTCCTTTGTTTCACTGTTTTTTTTCTTCCTCTGACCCATAACAATTCCACTGTACCTCTACATGCATCGATCCCTCCACAGGTTTGGAGGATCGAAGCTCTGATACCACTGTAACGATCCCAAGCCATATTTTTCACTTGGAATCACTAACTACCATTGATTTTTTGATTTGCAGGTGTTTATTGAGTTATTAAGTGCATACAAGATTTATCCAACACATGAAGATCACAATACATTCAAGATATAGAAGCACAAGCAAAGATCTGGCCTTTTTTTTACGAGCAATGTAGGGTCAATACAATAGATGGTCGATCTGGAATAAACTTCAGATGGCCATACAAACAATAGATATGAGCTGCTACAAAATGCTCCTATCAATACAAAAGAACCCTCAAAAGGTTGGATAAGTAATGAAGACCAGTACCAAGCAGATCTGAGTGCCAACCCTCTAGCTGAAGAGTGCAATGCTCCAAGTGAAGACTGAAGCCCTCAATAATTCAGCCCTGATGGAAGGATACTCCAAATGAGCCCAAACTTAGTTAGATAATAGATGAGGTTAGTGAAATCATCCTCCTAAAGTTTCAAGCCCAACGTCCAAGGCCAACCTCTCCAACTGTTGAATCTTCTAAGGGAGTTGCACCCTCCTAAATAGTTGAAACCCTAGGTAACTCATCCCTGAAGAAATACACCTCCCAAATGACCTGAAACTCTCCAAGAATATAGATCGGGCTATGAGAATCCCATGGGAGAAGTTTCATACCCAGACCTCAAGCATATCTCTCTAGATATGAGAAATACAGAAAAGTGGGATGTCCTCCTATCCTCCAAATCGTCCCAAGTTGTTGCTAAAGATTGAATGGTGATAACTCCTCAAGAAAACCCTCAGAATGATTATGGAGCACCTACAAATAAAACCCAACTGATAAAATGCCCAACACTCTTCCTGATTGGCTAGATCGAACCCTCCTCAATGGTATGGTGCGCCCTTGCTGGAAACTTCACAACAGTATGGCCCTACTATCTTCTGAAGCTCTAGAAGGAGATATGTTGAGAGTAGAATGGTGTGGAGGAATCTTTCATCCCCGAGACCAAGCTGTGGAACAAGGTGAGTGGATATTTCACAGCAAAACCCCCAAACTGAATGCTCAAGAGCAATAATAAGAAATATACTAAAATCAGAATGACTACTAGGTGCACCCCAACCTCTTACTTATACTTTTCCTTCTAATTCTCTGTTGAGTTAGGTTAAATCCCAGGGTTAATCTTCTATTCTTCTATTGAGTTATCTTTTACTCCTTTATCCCTTTCCTTTCTTAAGTCAACTTAAAAATATAACTTTAGCCTCGTTGACTTCCCCTCTCAGTGTGAGACTATGACCTAGTGGGTGTGCCCAGGCCACTGAGTCTCCTCATCACCTCTCTAAGAGGTGCGGGACATTATATACCCATAAATTCATCAATTAAAAATTAGAAAAAAGTCTCAATTTCTTTGTATTTCTAGCAACATAGTTTCAAGAATGATTGTGTATAGAGTTACCATAAATTTTACAGGGAAGTCCCATAGTATTAAGCTCAATATGGGAGATTATTTATTGGATAGTACCATGATTTCCCTGCAAATGGGTGGTGTTGATGTTGTATTATGGGTCTAATGGTTACAATCATTGGGAAAAAGGCCACTAATTTTCAAGATATTTTCATGAGATTTTCCTTAGAAAGAAAGTAAATTGATCTTATAACTATCCAACAGAAACCCTATAAGGTGATAATATATAATAGCATGACAAAATTACTCAAAAATGGACACAATGGTGTAATTATGCAATTGTGCTCACTAGATGTTCAAACATCTATATCATTTTCTCCAATGGATCTGCAAATAGTTATCAACAATCATTCCAAGTTGTTTGGAGATATACCTAAGGGTCTCCCACCTACTTGATATCATGTCCATGCTATTCATTTGCAACCAGGAAGTGTACCACCTAAAATTAGACCTTACAAGTATTCATATGCATAGAATAGTGATATTGAGCATACAATCCAAAAAATGTTAGAGGCTAGCATCATTCAACCTGGCAAAAGTTCTTTCTCTTCACTAGTAGTGATGGTTACAAAAGATGAGGGTCCATGTCATATGTGTATAGATTATATACAACTCAAAAAAATGAACATCAAAGATAGGTTTCATAATACTATCATTAATGGATTATTAGTTGAAGTGTATGGAACAAATTGTTATCCACATTTTTGGTTATTAAGATGATGACATGATTATGACATGGTGATAGAATATCTAACTCTTCTTTAAGATCATTTTCATGAAGAAAGTTACACTTGTCAGTTTCTCTACATCACTCTTTTGAAGATAGTACGCAGGCTGCATATATATTGTCCTGCGGAAATGCTTGATTTCCGCAGGTTGCATTCAGTCAGACTNGTCAGGGTGCGGAAATGCTTTTTAAGGGAGAAAATGAATAAGTTATCGATCCTTCTAGAAGGAATCTTCTAGAAGGATGAGTTGGAGTTCGAATGGTTGGCAAATTCATGAATCTCCAAATATCTTGGGATTACATTCTATCCAAGTAACTACACAATCCTTTCCTATATATTGAAGGGATGATTCATGGGAATGGTTAGTAGCAAATTAGAAAGAGTAAGATATTGGAGAATTGGTGAACTATTGTATGGAGAATTGATGCTGCAGCAAACAGAGACAGCCACAAGGTTATCACAAGTAGTGGAAGTTCTTCATGCATGATGAGCAAATGTGTGTGTGTCAAAGCTAGAAGTCATTGAAAGGAGATCTACGACATCAAGGCTCAGGTTGTATTTTTCTCTTTCAGTTAATATAATACATGAGTATGTCCCTTTCCCATAATGGTGATATCATCTTATTACATGATTCCTTGATCACATGTATAGTCTAGAGTTTTGAATATATTAATGCTTTTGTTGTGATTGGTTTGTGTTGTTGTGATTGGATGACACAAGAGCATCGTAGCAGAGCGAGGATCAACAGAGATAAGGAGAGCTTTCACAAGTAAGTATATAATCCTTCTTCTCTTGTCCATTCAACACTTTAGAACTAGGGAAAGAGTAGTATTCTGTCAAGAATTTATCCTTGAACACAAATTTACTTACTAAGTTGGATATTCATTTGGGATATGATCAAATTAGAATGAGGAGGGAATATATTCCCAAAACAACCTTTAAAACTCATCAAGCTCATTATGAGTTTTTTCTTATGCCACTTGGACTTAATATTGCACCTTCAACATTTCAAAGTGTTATGAGGAAAATATCTCTATGGTATGGGGTAAACCACAATAGATGGAATAACACGTAGAAATCAACTCTAATCCCAAGTATACTATATAAATGGAATACTAACAAGACAAGGCCAAGATCCTACCTCGTTTGGATGTTTGACGTAGACCATTGTTGAGCATGCAACTCAAAGCTTTATAGCTCCAAATTATCCTCAACAACCAAGATACGCAAACATGTGGTGACAATATATAGTGTTAGCATATAGATTAGCATAATTCATTAAAATACATGACAAATATGCCCATGGAATAACAATTCAAATATTTGCAAGATATCAGTTGGACGAGAAAATAGTATTTCTATTAAAATAATCAATAGAAGTATATAGGTGACAAACTTTTGTAATGGCACACATCGGAACCAAGAAACTAATACCTCCATCTATGCCTCCACCACTTCAAACCTGCACCAAAGGAAAGCTCATATAAAGGAGACAATGAGGTTCTCCATCACAAAGAAGAAAGAGCTTGGGGTCTGAACAAGGGGTTCAGACTTTCAAGGACAAAGGGATGCAGATTCAATATGAAGTGAAATTTATCCCAATTGTCTTTGCTCTCAAATTTTAATTGTTGAATTCCTCAAGGCTTCGATATGGCACAATTTATATCCTTCAAATGGAACTGAAGGGGCGATTCAGAAATTTTCCAGTATATGGAATCTCAAGGATCATGGATCTCATGACATGGCATGGAAACACGACATATTTTTTAATTTTTAGCACCAAACCCGATGTACGTGGCCTATAGTGGAGAAACCTACATATACGCTTGTTATCTAATCGATAGGGCATGCATATGTGGAAAAATGTGTTTTTTTGGATCTGGAAGGTACACAAGTGGACTTCAAGTCTGCATAGGGAAATGGAAAGGCCATCCAAGAAAATTGCATGGGTTGAGGAAAAATTTATTGTAATAAAATCCCCCTAATGTGTGAGGTCAGAGGAGTATCTGTGATGGACAAAATACATTATAATTCCCAGAAGTGGAGTAATGGAGACTCAACTAGAAGTGCTAGTTACTCATGAAAATATTACAATCCATAATGACTTTGTAAACATGGATACCAATGTAAATTACACCGCAGATCCATGTGGAAATATATGAAATAGTTTCTCATGGCCATGAATAGGAAATACAAAGTTCCATAGGTTTTCATAGTCATGAACAAGGCATGATGGAATCCAGTCTCAAAATAAATATAAATATATTTGTATACAATTGAGTACAATCTAATCTCCCATGATCACTGAATTCATATCAATATTTGTCCAATGAAAGACAATAATAGGTTAGGAATGTTTCTACTATAAGCTGGAGGTATTCTACACTATCCGTCGAAGGTGAAATTCTACATCATGTGAATAGAGGAGTTGAGGTCGAACACAATGAAACTTTGTTTGATTACTAATCATTAAGGTATATCATTAACAAATGTGAGACAACCTATCGATAATGAAAGTAGGTATCAAGGCATTGGGTAAATTATACAAGTGTGAATAAGGGTGTTGAGGTAAAACACTTGAAGAATCCATCGATCATGATACATTGATGTATTCCCAATTGTCGATGGCATGATAAACTTCCACTGATTACTGCAATCCTCTAGGTACTCATAGGACTCTAGGTCTCATTTACAGAATAGATAAGTTGAAGTCGGTGGAAGGAGACCCACTGAGAGGAGAGCATTAGGAAAACTCTCATCAGTCAAAAATAGGTATAAAGAAATAGCTTGATGATTAGGAGGAGCTTGGAAGAATAGGATGTTTACGAACCAATGACCCTGTGCGTCTCTCATATGCACCAAATGAAATTATTACATGAAATAGACCCTCTGAATGGAAGCCAATAAGAAATATTTCCAACAAAGGCAAGGAAACCACCAATAAGGCTAATGGACTCCAAGACACTACACAAATTCCAATGTGTGAATAAATTTCTTGTTGTTGAACATAAGGGAAAACTCTCAGTCAACGACCAATGAGGACATGTCAACTTCTAGGTTCAAGGTTACCTACCCATAATAAAATTAGGACCAGGGTGCATGGTAGGACTACAAATTCATGTGACTTTGAGATACACTAAGGTTATGGTTGAAATGAAAAGTCAGGGGTTTTGAGAAATGGACGACATAGGATTATAGGAATCCTTTGAACAAGAGCATGAGACATATGGATAACTCAGGAATCATAGACTTCATGATAAAACTTCGTGATGGAGGAGGCATAAACAAACTCTATATAAGGAATGGAAGAATAACTAGTTAGAGGAGTAAACTCTAAGTAACGAGATCAGCTTCCTAAGGTCAAGATAAACCAAAACTTTGGATGAAAATGGACTCAAATGTTTGTGCTATGTTCAAAGTCGACATGACTGTTGTCGATATGAGATAATATTCTTTTCCCGACCATTTTTTCTTTCATAGGAAAAGAAATGCTATGATACAAAAGAGGAAATGAGTGTCGCAAGTAAGAAACTAGCTCCAAACATTGGAACATACCTATGCTCAATGCAAGGAAGTACATGTGGGGCATGGAAACTCGGGGGAATGTTTCCTCTTAGGGCAAAGGGTGTCAAGATGAAAAGGATATAAAAAAGGCTATGTTTTGCTAGTGATGCAAATTGTTGAGGTAAGAGGCTTATAATGAGAAAGAGGGAACCAACAATAGGCTCAATACTACAAGGAGGATGATGGAATAAGATTACAACTTAACTCCAAATAATGTCCTTTTTTGTAGATTTAGTCCCCTAGGCCCGAAAAAGTATAAAATAATACCCAGGATAACTCTTCTAGCCAATGGTGACTAGAGTATTCCTTTTTAGTAAGTAGTCTACTTACACCAAATAGACATCCTTTCAAATCCATTTAATGAGTGTGAAAGAGGCAAGTTCACTCAACAATATTTTCATTTTTTAGAGAGTCATAAAAGATCTTAACCAAGACTCAAGGGGAGTCCCATAGGTAAGGGTCAAAGTTCTTGTGAGTAAGAATACAAGGTTCAAACACAAATTCATATCGAAGCTATAAGGAACTCTCAGTTCTATGGAATAACTTTTGCATGGGAACCAAATAGCACAAAGGTTATAACTAGGGCACCCATGTTTGGTAAGCCTCTACCACTTAATAAAGACACTTCTGGTAGTAGTAAGAAGGTTATGTGTCGCTAATAAATGGGTTCATGCCTAAGGCATATGGATCATGGTCATAGGATAATGCAAGAATGAAAAACAGAGTGACAACCTATGCTATATGTCGCTAAAATAATATACCTACCAAAGGAATGAATGAGCGGTATGACGTTGGAAACCACAAAAAAGCCTGGACAAAATCACCAAAACCCATCTCTTTCCACTACACTATTAGTCCATAAGGTCAAAAAATAGCACAAACTATATGAAGTAGGTAAACAAATTTCTACTAATAGTAAAAATAGACCATTTTACCATACCATTTGAGTTTTTTCACCCACATAGTGCATTTTAGGCCATTTTCCCCATGATTTTCAAGTGTTTATTGTGAGAGCTATGATCAATGGAATAAAAAACCGTCCGGACCAAGTAAGTGCCCATCCTCTATATTTAAATTTCAATGGTTTAAATTTCAATTTTATGCCCCATTTTTTTAGTATTAGAGGGTGTAATATGGAAATTAGGGCGTACGAGGGTGACAATTCATCAGGTGGCATATACAACCCCATATACATGGGAAAAATGAATCTTTCCCACGTATATGCATCCCTATACATGATTGTTACCAATTTAGCCTACGTACAAGTCTGTGAACACATTTTTGAAAGCTTTTAACTCAAAAAATGGCTTTTCCTTTGTAGGATGGTGATTGAATGGAGGAAGAGGGAGAATGAAGAGATATATGCAGTAGTGGGAAGGGATGTAGGGGCCCAAAAATATTTAAAAATATGTGGCCTTTATAAATTTTGGGATCTCAAGGGAATGAGAACTCAAGTGAGGTTACTACAGTTGCTAGTAAACTAATAGAATCCAGAGATAGAGTCCTTCAACCTTGATGGGAAACCATTGAGGATTGAAGTGGATGACATATATTTTATCACAAGATTGTCTCACTAGGACGAGGTATTGAATCTCAAGGCCAATGGAGCTAGGGATGGTATGAGTATGGAGGAGTACATTGCCACCCACTATGTTGCAGGCATAGATAAAATAGGGATCCAACTCCCAATCAAGGAAATCGAGAACCTCAATTTAAATATCGTCTTGCTTGTGCTTACATAGATTTTGGTTTTGGCCTCGTTGCATAGGTATCAAGGAAACTCATGTTTTATGTAGTGGAGTGTTTAAGACCCACTGTTTATGACTGGTGTACCTCACTGTTGGATAACATGAAGACATAGTTGATGGATTGGAAACAAGGGAAAAAGAGAAATTTTGGATTTGCATCCATTCCTTTTAGTTTTTCATTGAGCAAGTTTCAGGCTTGAGCCCTAGAGTAGATATTACTCCACATGGATAGCATTATATATCCATTTCATGGTGGACCGATGTGATGAGGTGGGTAGGAGGTGGTAGGCTTCCAACCCCTTGGAATGATGAGTTATTTTTCTGGTGGCACCGACAGGTCATAGCCATTTATAACTAATATTATGGAGGGATCGACTATAGAGGGGATTCATAACTTCCTTTGCCACCAGGTTTCGCCTACGAAGATATTGGTAAGAATGTTTTTTATATATTTCATTTTTTTGTGTTTTTCAATATATATATATATATAGTCTGTGATGGCCAGAGGGATTCCCATGGCATTGATGGAGGAGTCGAGGAGATGAGAATGCGAGAGATGTAGAGAGAGTGTTGCAGAATGTGTAGGGGAACCTGTCTCGATTGACACACAAGATTCCTATGGTTCAAGTGGAGGATCTTCCAGAGGCTATGCAGTGGCAGGTGGTGGGTGTACCCTGTGTGTGGGTGTGACTCTTTCGATGCCTCAGAATCATTGTAGTATGATATCATGATACACATCTGGTGAAACAAGTGTATATGCGATGGTCATATTATATACTAGCCATATATGTATTTTCAGGGTGTGAGCCCCATTTTGTACTATGACACCATATATTCTGAACTCAAAATGATGAAATATAAAAACATTTGGTCTTCGTCTTTACTTATATATGTTACAATCTGTACATGCATAAATGTGTTTTATTTTCTTAGTTATGTGAAAATTTCCAATCTAAAATATAATTAGCATATGCATCAGATACATGATTAGAACTTGTAGGTATGTGATTATAAGTAAGAAAATCAAAGTATCGTTCCAAAAGTTGTACCTATAGAAATCATTGAAGTAGATTATGATATCACACTTGGTAACTGTCATTTAATTGACATACGACTAACTGGGTGTCCAGGAGAACCTATAAAGACCGAACACCATGTGAAATGACATCACATATTAGATCTATAACATCACTATACTCAGCCACATTATTCGTTGACATCTCTTCATGAATGCCACCTGAAGACACCAGTTGGTCCTTGAGTGAGTAAATGACCCAGGTGTCAAAAGCCATGTTCCGTGTATGACAAATTGGACCATCCGTAAATCCTAAGTAAATTGAAGACTTCGTTGACATATTCCAACCAAGGGAAAATTTGAAAAGAAAGTTGATGACACAAATGAAAAGATGTATATACACTAAGATACACTAGTATACAAAAGGTCACACCCAATATTGAGGGCTCAAGAATAACACCTTTTAAGGTAAAGCCCATTTCTTGGCTCATCCAACATATTCCCTTCATAATATTCCAATTCATAGGCTCCTTTCTCTAAGAAACACTGCATGATGTAAGGACCGTGCCACATGGGGTTGAACTTGCCTTCCCCTAGTAGTGTTATGGCTTGGTCATATAGGATAACCAAGTCACCCTCAATGTACTACCGAGGATAGACAGATTTATCATACTAAACCTCAATATGTCATTTATTTTCTTTGACATCCATAGAGGCATCTCTATTCTTCTCATTGAGACGATCTAGGTGTACAAGGCATTCTTCAAGATCAGATGTGTCAAGTAGGAGCTCAATTGCCAACTTGAGGGAATGAATTTTTCATTCAATTGGAATAATTGACTCCATTCCATGCACTAAATGAAGGAGAGAAACTGGTGGAAGTCTTTGCCGAGGTTCAATATGCCCAAAGTGCAGGGTAAAGCATCATATTCTAGTCATATTTTCTTTGGAATTATTTTTTTTGCAAGATGGTCTTGAGAGATTTATTCACCACCGATACTTCTCCATTTTCATGGAGATAATAAGGGGAAGAGTGATCGTGCTTAAACCCAAGTTTTGATGCTAACTCTTTCATCATTTTATTTTGAAAGTGACTTCCATGATCAGTGAAAATCTCTCTTGGTATTCCAAATTAGGATATAATTTGGTTGAATACGAATAATGTTGTAGTCTTACCATCAGATTTAATGGTAGGCATGGCCTCTACCCATTTAGTAAAGTAATCCACGACCACATTGATATGTTGATGCCCGCCAATCGAAGTTGGGTTACAATACATATAATCTACCCCCCACTTGGTGAAGGGACTGATGGTGAAGACTGGGTGAAGAGGGGCTAGGTGTGAGAAAATTTTCCAGGTGAACACCTAGAAAGGGTAACATTTCTTGACTTCTTCAACACAATCTTTAAAAATTGATAGCCAAAAATAACCGAATCGCAATACTTTTTGGGATGTCACAAGCCTGGATAAATGACCACCACAAGCCCCACTATGAAATTCATTGAGAACAATCTCAGCCTCCTCGTGATTCAAGAATCAACATAAAATATTCTCTACTCCTAGACGATACAAAGTGTCATCGATGATAAGGTAGTTTTTAACTTGATCATGTATACATCATCGATTGTCTCTTGACATATGTTGGGATAGATTAAAGGTTTGAATATAAATTAGAATGTCTCCATACCAGGGATCCAAATATGACATAAGGAAGATATGTTCATCCACGAATGAATCATCATGAACAAGTTCCTCATTTAGTCGAGGGAAGTATGATATCAACTTGGAAAAAAATAGCGATTTCTTAGACTTCGCTRAAGCAAAATAAAGATCAAATTCTTGCAAGATAACAACACACTTATAGTATATCCCCCCTATGATAATCCTGGTGAGGATGTATTGAAATGGATTGATATCTGTAACTATGATATTTTTGAAAATTAATATATAATGCCATAATATTTTAATTACATGTACAATGACCAAGGCTAGTTTCTCTACGTGAGGGTATTTAAGTTAAGGATCGACTAATTCTAGACTAAGATAGTAGATAATGTGATCATGGAGATTATCATCCTCCTGAACCATAACCATACCAACCATCCCTTCAGGCGCGGTGATATAAAGAAAATAGTCTCTATTGTAGTCTAAAGGCTTCAACAGAGGTGTAGATACCAAATATTTCTTTAGAGCATCGAAATATTCCTAGGCTCCCTCAACCCATATAAATGGAGTATCCTTATTCAAAATATGCATGAAACCCTTATTTCAATTGGCATAATTCACTATGATCTGACGTAGGAAATTAGCCTTCCCCTGTAAACCTTGAAGTTGTCGAATGTTGCACAGGGGAGGCAATCGAATTATTTCCTCAACCTTCATAGGGTCTGCCATGATCCTATGATTAGATACTAAGAATCCTAAAAGATGGCCAGACCTAACTCAAAATATGCAGGTGTGAGGGTTCAAACGAATGCCATAGTAACAACATCTCTCAAATATTGATCGAAGCTGAGTGGAGTGATCTACTCTCTTGCGAGAGTGAGCAACAAGATCATCTAGGTAAGCTTCAACAATATGCTTGAGATCATGAAAATAAAAGGTCATGGTGCATTGGAAGGTTTCTCCGAAATTTTTAAGGCCGAAAGGAATTTTCCAATATGAAAAAGTACCCCAAGGACAAATAAATGTTGCCTTATGTTGATCCTCAGGTTTGATTTGAATTTTATTATACCCTAAAAATCCATTCTTAAAAGAGAAGATTATGCTTCATGTGCACTCATCAAGAATATGGTCAATAAAAGGAGTCGGGAAGTTGTCTTTAGGACAAGCCTTGTTTAGGTCTCGAAAATCCATACATATGAGGATGGTTCCTTGTTTTTTATTCATGGGAATGGGGTTGGACACCCATTCGTTCAAGGGAACCAGGTAGATGAAACCAAGATTAAGTAGCTTCTCTATCTTTTCCTTAATCTAAGGGGCCTTCCTAGGATTAACAACTCTAAGATGTTGTCGAACAATTCTAGCATCCATATAGGTCTTAATCTCATGTTCGACAATGTTGGGGTTGATCCCTGGAATCTCTTCAAATGACCAAGAAAATACATCACGAAATTATTTGAAGAGATCGGTGTGGATCTAAATTTCTTCAGGAAAAAAATCTTCATCGATATATATGTTCTCATTTTTTCTAGGAATTCGAGAGATGTCGATCGTGATAGTACAATAAATATTCTCCATGTTTCCTACATCATAAATACCATGCGTATCTAATGGAAACATATCGTCACCGACTATATCACTCAAGGTAGATCTAAAGTCACAATATTCGATCCTAACAAGATCTGTGAGGAAATAGGAGTGATGATGCATATTGTCCCAAGGCCTATCAGGACATGGCCTCTAAGATGGATTCATCTGAGGGTAAAGTATCATCGAGGAAATCATGTGAAAATTAATATTAGATGACCCATATGGGCTCTAGAACATGATCCTTCTCATCCATCTGCGAGGACAAAGGATCTGGGTCAATAGTAGTATCAATAATAGACCGATACATAATTTCTACTGCTGACAATGGAATTTCCATCCCAATGTGTGACTAAACTTCGTATGACATATTTGGGGAAGGTAGGGTCCAAGGGTCATTGAAATACAAAGTATGGAAAGGAATGAATCTCATTGATGATGAAGACTCATTGGTAATGGAATGAATGTTATGAATTGGTGCCACAAAATCAAAGCTACCCATGAGAGAGGAATACATTCCAATACCAACATCATCATTTTCCTGCTGAGAATTGTCGATCATAGGGACCGAAGGTCCTACTGATGCATTAGGCATAGCATGTGCAAAGGACAATTGATCAATCGTCATTATTTTCCCTTTATGAGGAAAACATAAAGTGCATGAAATGGATGACATGATTGTTTTCATGGAATAAGTCCAATTATGCCCTAATAATAAATTATAGTCGAGGGGTGAATCAACCACCTCGACATCAAACTCCACTGTCTTTCCACCTAACTAGACTGGAAAAGTGGGAATAATTCCATGGGGTCAGAACGAATGCCCATAAAAAGAGGTCAACATTGTAACAACCCTAGTTAAATAGTTGCATAGGGTTTATTAAGTATAGTTAATTAATTAATTAATTAATTGTCTTAATGTGTATTAGTTAAGTAATGATTAATTATTAATAATATTATCTATTTATTTATTGTTTAATAAATTTCGATTAAGTAATTAATTAATTACTTAACACATTCAATGATTTGGGTAATGAATTAAATGGATTAATAACTTTAATTTATTTTATTATAAGACTTTACGTATGTT
>JASDQU011177219.1:3254-13978 GCA_032191745.1 Picea mariana
GGAATCAAAATTTGTGTAGATTTAAGGAAACTGAATCATGCTTGCTTACATGATCCATTTTCTACTATGTTTATAGTTGAAGTCTTGGAGAATTGTTACAAGGGAAAATCTCTCTATGGCCAAGGGTAAACCACAACAAACAGGTATGACTGCAGAAATCAACTCAATTCCAACATATGCTATATAGACTAATGTGCAATACAATAAAGAGGCCTACCTCGATCCAACATTTGATGATGTTCCACCATTGAGCACTTTGACCCAAAGCTTTATACCTGCAAGAAGTTCTCAACAAACAAGCATAAGCAAGTAGATAGTGATGATATAAAAGGGATTAGCACATCAGATAGCATAATCCATTAATAAACATTACAAGCATGCCCATGGATAATAATCATATATTTGCAAGATACAAATAGGACGGGAAAGGAGTATTTCTATTAATAATTGATCAGAAAAAGTGTCAACATTACAGACTTTCGTGTCGGCACGGTTCAAAACCAAGAAACCAAGTTCCTTCCAACTGGGTCCCCACCACTTCAATCCTCCACCAAAGGCAAGCTCATGAGAAAGCAAAGAGGTCCTCTCAATAATAAGGGAAGAGCTTGGGGGTTGAACACTATGTTCAGACATGAGGTACAAAGGGATGTAGACTCAATATGAAGTAATTTCTCCAGAGCAAATTTGGTCTCAAAGTTGAATGCTTTCTCCTCCTTTTCCATAGCTCGAAATTGTGCTCTTATAGCCTCCAGAATGCAACTGAAGCGTTGAGTTGGAATGTTTCCAGTATATGGAAGGAAAAATATCATAGATCTTCTGTCATGACATGGAAACCCGGCCTCATTTTGTATTTTCTGGCACAAATCCCGATATACGCGAGTTGTAGTGGAGAAGCAAGCATATACGCATCTTGCAAAGCAGTTAGGGAGCATATATGTGGAAAAAAATATATTTTTGGCTCTGGATTTATCAAAAAGGGGTTGATAAGTCTGCATAGGTAAATAGAAAAAGGCCCTCTGTGTAAGATAGCAATGGTGAGGCAAATCTTGCTATATCAAGAATGTAGGAGGACAAGAATCCCACACATTCACTGGCAGATTTTCAAGGTATCATCAATTTAAGATTGTGCAGGAAGATAGACATAAGACTACATTTGTGATAGAATGGGGATGTTACTAGTACACAGTTATTCCTTTTGGATTGAAGAATGCACCAGTAGTATTCTATAGAGTGGTTGTAGCAGTGTTTAAATAGTTTATTCATAAGTTCCTGAAAGTATACTTGGATGATTAGACAATGTTTAGTTTGTTGAAAGACCATATTGAAACTTTGTGCTTGATGTTGGATAGATGCAGGCAATTTCAGATAACTCTGAACTTAAAGAAATGCATRTTTTATGCATTGTTTGGTATTTTGTTGGGCCATGTGGTATGTAAATAGAGACTATTGGTTGATCTTGCGAAGATTGTYGTACTTGTTGATTTCCCACCACCTACTTCAATGYGACATTTACAAGCAAAGTTGGGTCATACAGCGTACTATGTGAAGTTTATTAGGGGATATGCATAGATAACATATMCATTGGAAAAGTTGTTGAAGAAGGAGGTGAAATTTCAATGGAATGAGGAATGTCAGAAGAGTTTGGATACTTTGAAGTAGAAGTTAGTTACCGCACCAATTTTTGTATTTCCATATTGGAAGAAGGAATTTCATATCCATGTAGATGCATCCTCTATAGAATTAGGTGCAATTATAACACATCCAGGAGAAGGGGATTTACATCGCCCCATTGAATTTTCTAGCAGGAAATTGTCAACTACTGAACAAAATAATACTACTACAAAACATGAAGGATTGGAAATGGTGTATGCACTACATAAGTTTAGACATTATCTACTAGGTTCACATTTTAAAATGTACACAGATCATTCTACACTCGGATACTTGGTCAACAAGCCAGTGTTGGGGGGGAAGATATGTAGAGTATGACTTTGAAGTTATTATGAAACCAGAGAAATTAAACCCGGGACCTGATCATTTGTCATGCATACTATCAGGGGAAGATGCAAGAAATTTGGTTGATAGTCTACTAGATGTGCACTTATTTGTAGTACAGATGGTTAATGACTATTTTTCAGATATAGTATATTTATTAAGTACATGAGTAGTCCCACTTGATTATACATTTATGCAGAAGAAGCAGTTAGTAGTGAAGGAAACAAACTATCAAATAATAGTAGAAAAATTGTATAATTTAGGCACAAATGGTATTCTACAATGAAGGACACTACTGTGAAGGGTGGGCCACCCTTCACAGTAGAATAGCAGGACTGTGATGGCCCACCCTTCACAAGGACACTAAGGAATTATGTCAGACTTGTCATGTTTGTCAGAGAATTGGGAAGCCATCAAGGAGAGATGAGATTCCTTTAGTACTCTAAGTTACATTATAGGTTTTTGAAAAATAGGTAGTTTATTTTTCTAGATCGATTAACCCACCCACGAAAAGGTTAGGACCGAGATATATAATTATTACGACRGATTACCTCACTAGATGGGCCAAAGAAGAACCTATCAAAGACTACATTGTGGAGACTGTTGTGCGATTTCTTTTTGAGAATGTTGTTACAAKGTTTGGATATTCAAGAATCCTTATGAGTGATCAAGGAAATATTTTTGAATAAGAYGATTGTTGCGTTKACAGAGGAATTCTAGGTTCATCACCAGAAAATTGCAACTTACCATCCTTGGGAAAATGAAATAGTGGAAGCATTCAACAAGATCCTAGAGCATTCGTTGATGAAGGTATGCAATGTAATACGATATTAATGGGACTTGAGGATTTCAGCAGCCCTATGGGAATATAGGACTACAAGTAAGAAGTTTCTAGGACATACACCATTCAAATTAGTATATGGACAGGAAGCAGTTATGCCCATGGAATTCATTGTGCCAAGTATGCGCATTGTCACATTGATAGAGCTTATTGATTCAGGCGCAGTAGAAATAATATCATTAGAGTTAGTAGAGATGGAAGAAGATTGGTTTGTCGCAAGATTCCATCAGCAAGTTCAGAAAGCGTGTGACAAAGAATGGCATAATAGACACACTAAACATAAGAACTTCCAGACATGAGACTTAGTTTTTCTTTATGACAACAAGTTTTTGCAGTGCCCTGGGAAGTTCCAAATGCACTGGTTGGGTTCATACGTGATAATATTTGTGACAGATGTTGATACTAAGAGGGGGGTGAATCAGTATCAAGTACAATTTAAAACCTTTTTCAACTTATACTTAAACCATTCAACTATATCCAATGAGAAATGAACAATAGTATAAGAGTTACACCAATACACAACAATACACCATGCACAATATATGAGAAATAATCAATAGTTATTGTTCAAGGGGAGTAATGACTTCCAAAGGTAGCTACAGCTTCCAAATGTAAAGGGAGGGATAAACCTCCAAGAGGAAGATATAATCCTCCAATATCAAGAGAGATTTGAACTCTCCATCTGTTGACGGGCGAAAATGATCGTCCGTCAACGGGGAGAGTGGAACTAGTCCGGGGTTGTCTAAATAACCCAAGCCATTTGGAATGGACCACCCTGACGAGTTTAACGGCTCCGTTGGCCGCTCTAAGGTCTCCTAAGGAAACCAAAGAGAAAAGTTGATCTGAGCTAAGTGATCTACCTAAACTAAATAAAACAAACTAACTATGATTAAATATAAGAAAGTAACTAAAATAAAGGAAACTAGAAACTAATAAAGAAACTAATAAAACAAGGAAAAGAACTAACATATAAACTATTCTAATTATTCTATCTACAAACTACTAATTACACTTATAATAACTCAAATCAACTATCTAATTATCAACTATGATTATTCTTATTCACAAATGTACACTATTGACAATCTACAGATTTTATTAAAACCTGCAAAACTCACGTGTCTGCTGCCTTAAGACAGCCAAGAAACTCTTTTTTGACTTTAATGTTTTATGAAAAGGAAATAAACATTACTGAAATTAAACAATCTAATATAATTATTGAAATTAAACAATCTAATATAATTATTGAAATTAAACAATCTAATATAAATCTAACTAAGATTACATCTATATTAAACTACTTAATTGAAACAGTAAACAACACTCTAATTAACCTGGAAACGCTCCAAGTCTGCCCTGTGTATGATGACTTCTTAAGCTGGTTGGAGGAAGAAATTCACACCATTTAGTCCTTAAGCTTTTCGGAAACGATCAGCTATGCTGCTTCTTGAAGTATGTTACAGGACAAACAAGACATAAAAGAAAATCATAACAATTTTCTGATTATAAATTCCTGCAAAAGGGAAACCTATTATGCAACAAACTTATATATTACAATTCAATTTATGAAGAAGACAAAGCTATCATTCACAAAATGAATCTACAACTGTTATGTATTTTATCTATTTGGAAGAAACAAGATATAGTAATGAAATTATATCATTTGAATTTGACTTAGATAGCAAAAGTAATACTAAACCATAAACAAAGTGATATACAAAACATGGAACAAAGTGTTGATATATTGAAAAGCAAAAGCTATGAAGAGACACCATTTTTGCTCCAATCTGAATCAAAATTCTATATCCTTGTTCTCCCACAACTGAGGATGTTTATTATTACAAAAACCATAGGTTTATATAGGTCTCTCACAAAGTAAAACATCCTTGTGAATAATAGCAAATAGTTTTACACAATCTGGGAATAATCCCAAAATCCCTTAAACTAACTAAAAATGCAAGTGAAATCCTTAAGATATCCTCCAACTGCTCCTCATATCTATTGCCAATTCGAATTTGCCTGCAATAGACACAAAAATCAAGTTAGAAAAATATTTTATTAAGAAAACAATAAAATTTTGACTCCACAGACTTAGCTACATAATCATTTGATTCTGTAGCTAGTCAAGAATAGCCAACAGGATCAGATCTCAATCAAATAAAATCAAATCGAATTATCCTTTAATAATCCTCAAAACGAGTTACTAATAATCCAAGTGAAATTATCATTTAAATCAAATCAGAATAAATTTAATTGAAACAGAGTAAGAGAATGCATTCTGTCCTTAGTTACCATAAAATATGGTCCAACTTTGACAGGTCTGTTTTGAATTAAACGAAATTGGACATTGAATCAAGTTCGGATGAGATACGATATAATCGTAATCAATAATCATAATCAAACAAGATAGTAACCATATCAAATAAGATTTGCCACAACCTAACTATAATCAATATGATTTGATCACCAAACATACGTTACAGCTGTAGCAATATAGACTCAGCATGATATTTATTCTATTTTGATCAAATAAGTGAAAGCTGTTACGATATACATTTAAACGAAACATGTGTAACAGTCTTGACCAAAATCATCGTATACTTCAATTGCTGGGTATGAAACAATCAAAATCGAACAGTATTTCCATAACCGTAACCTGGACAGCAATCAAATAAGATCGGGTTTAAGACAATTATAGATGAATTTTTTTGTTCTGGGCATGTCGTTTTGTTTTACAAATTCATTCGTGACTAAAAATACACATTCATTCAATAACAGAACAGCGTCGATTTTCTTTACGAATTGACTGGCTATAAATCGGGTTATTGTTATGATTTGCATCAATTCTCAATATAAAACAAAACCCCTTTTTGAAACAAAATCCAAATCAGATCTAGGTTGGTCAAAGTCACATGCAAGTAGCAGATAACCATTGTAGGTGTGTCATAACCAATTCGAATTACCATATAGATCATGTTTCAAAACATTGAAGTGTAAAATGGTTTGCCTATAATAGATACAACAGAGCCTTCAATCGTAACTAATTTAAATCAAACAAATCCAGCATATGATTACTAAAATCAAAACCAAATCCAACTCAAACTATAAACAAAATTTGATTCACCAAAACAAATCATATACATCAGTGCATGTTTATGTAACTGAGCAAGTTAATAATGCACACAGAGTTTACAAATGTGCGAGGGTTATACCAGCTAGACTGCTGAGATTATGCCAGTTTTGAATTGACAATAGTTGTGGCTGACTCGACATTCTTGAATAAAATTGAACCAGTGGTTCATTGCTTCTTGTCGAAGGGTTGCACCTTCGCCTCATGACCAGTGAGCTTAGCCAGTTGATTTTCTAAATCACGGATTCTAGTTTGCAACATCGGCACATCGGTGTAATATCTCTCCAACCACAACCCACACTGATCGCACGGGGTGCTAGGGTTTTTAGATGATTCACCGAGGGTTCCTTGAGGTAGCCCAATGCCAGGAAACTTAGGATTATCCCTGAGACAAGGTGGCAAATTCTTGACAAAATCATACGCAGGTTTGTCACATAAACCCTCTGAGTAAGGATACTCGTCAGCGAGAAATCGTTCGATTTATGAATCAGAGTCTTCGCTGACCACGATAGGCTCAAATTTGGCAGGGGGTTTAGGCCTATTTCTCGCCATGTGAGAGATTAAGCGAGAGTTTTTCTTGCCTTTGGCATTAGCATTAGCTTTAGCTTTAGGCCGATTGACTGTACGCTTAGCAATTTCGACTTGTTTGGTCACAGACATGGGCAGGCTCGTAGGGGGATCGGGTAGAGGTTTGGGTAGCAAAACACTGTAGGGTACATGGGTAGGCTTGCTCTCAGTCACCATAGGCTTATCAACCTGTGGTGGGTTGGACTCTTGAAAACCATTATGAATGAGAAAATCACCTCAACAGTCCCGACGTAACCCCAACTCGTATACCATACACATTTTAATCAATCCCACATGGAAGAGGCTAGTATCGGCCTGGCTGCGTTTGTACCACTTGGCCATCTTGAACAAACTTCTGTGTAGGTATTGGGGCATGCTAAGTTCGAAACCCATAAAAACCATCAATAAACGAAGGTGAAATAGAAAAACAAACTCGCACCTGCCTTCGCAAGTAATAAATTGCTTGATTACCATTAGGAGATCATACCAGCGAGGTTTTAACATTTTCGCAGGCAGTCCCCTGTCACAAGAGTTCACTGCTCGAGACTGAAATAACAATGTCCATGGGACATTATCCACCTTGTAGCTTTTCGACCACTTCTGTCCCGTAACAGGCAGACTAGTTACCGAGCTGAGAAACTGTTCATTGATTTCAAGTTGCACATCACCTACTTTGGCTCGGCAGCCATCGAATGATAACGCAAATTTCCGAGCCACAGCAAGGTTATACCCATCAAATTTCCTTATAAACTGGAGCCATCCATATTTTCCAAGGTCGCTATAAGCGCCATCAAACATCAGCAGTGCTTGGCACCCGTTGGGCTCGACCCTCACAACCAGAGCCATAGCTTCCAAGCATGGTAGGGTTTGAATCAGAACGATACACAGGGTCGAAAATGGTCACGGCAAATAGCTGCAATACTCAAAGAGGAAGGGATTAATGGTATGTGTGAAAAGGTGGCGGGACTACCACCGCCATGCAAAACATTAATGGCATAGTACCAACCCTGTTAAATCAATCATAACCACATTCAACATAATTCAGCCAACCCAAATCGTAAACGGTGGACAATCATATTAATATGCCAATGTATAGTTCGAAACTATAGTCATTCAATGTAGAATCAAGCCAATAAAACAATGCGCCAAGCAACGATTCAAACCATAAAATCGAAATCCGAAAGATTAACCAATGTGACATTGTAAACTTAGACTAGTGCCATTCCATGTTAAATCAAATTCATAATATTAACAAAGCGTTTGTTGCATAGTCAATGTTTCAAAGTTTATTAGAACATTGCAACAAAAGGTCTCATATAATCAACAAGTCAAGAGCTCATAGCACATAAAACCAAAAATCAATTATAACCCTTATAGGACCAAATGTAATCAATAAATTTTCATGCTTAAAGGCTTATAAATCGACTTGCGCAATCAAAATGAAATGGCCATAGTTTGAAAGAACCTTTGCAGTTATGTGATAAACCAATGGTAAAGTGTCTTTCAGAAAATAAAAAGCTACGACAGTCCAAATAACGATAGATGGGTTTTCACACCTTCAGTTGTGAAAACTGAATCGAAATCAAATTGTAATTGTCGCAAAAGTAAAACAAATGTCTAGTTGCAAAATGCGACGATGATTTGTCGTTAGAAGACAAATTGGGTGTAGGCAGCTTTTAGGGCAATTTAAAAAAAAATTGAATTGGCTGCCAACAATGGCGACATGCTGGGCGAAGCAGTTATCTCTGTCAAAAAAAATGAATTCAGATCAGGACAGCAAAGAAAAATTCGTCGTTAAAACAACATCCAGAAAATCGTACTAACATCATCATCAACCGTCTTTTTCAGCTACATTTCAAAAGATGCAAACCAAGAACAGTCCTTAAGATCARCAAGTCACGATTTTTATGATAAAATCTTCAATACTGTTGGCATGGCCACTGCTGCTAGCAGGCGTCCATAGCCTCGATAGGGTTTCCATTTAACCCACTCGRACGTCTTTATCYTTTCAAGAAGTTCTAGATTAGAATAAAGGACTTTAAAAGAGGTTCCATATATTTTTTGCAAATTTTCATTTACCCGACATTGCTTCGCTGCCAGCAGGCCTGTTCAGTACCCCGACGAAGTTGTCTTGGTGCCATGCTTGCATTTACCCGCTGCCAATGGACCTGTTCAGTATCCCGGCGGGTTTACAAACACTTCCCACAGCTCATAATAATCTTTTTATTTTGTTTTTCTTCTATAGATAGCTGAGCGGGGTGACGCTGAAAATTCTTTGGTATCTTGTCATATTTTTTCAGACCTCATCAGAATTTTTAGCACTGTCCTTGATTCAGCTCCAGAAATGTTTTATTTCTAAAACGACTTACTTTAATAGGGAGACATCCTTTTGAGTCATTCCTTTACAAAAAAGGGACAGTGTAAAAAGATAAAGATAATCGTGACAAACTTTACTCAAAGATTGAAATTAGTAAACTTCTTTCAAACAAAATTTTCCAACATCATTTCTTTTAAAATATATCACTGATGTTCGTACAATCTTTCAGAAGTCATTTATGCGAAGATATTTTTCCATGGTCTTTGTCTGAATGGCTCAGTGTACAAGCATGCATATGTTTCAAAAACTCACAAAAACACACCAAACTGATCAATCAAATCAAAGTCAAAACGAAAACAAAGGCAAAATAAAATGAAATATTTACATAATATACAAGGATAGAAATCAGGCAAAAGTATATTTTCAGGACTTGGCCATTCACCGGGTAGGTGTCAAGTTGTCCTTCAAGATTATACAAATGGAAGGAACTAGGACCCAACTTTTCAGCAATCAAGAATGGCCCAAGCCACAAATTTTGAAATTTAGTGTGTTCACCCTTCCCTTCGTGTGGTTTGTCCCACTTCAAGACGAGATCACCTACTTCCAAATTTCTATTAGAAGCAGAATTAGAATCGAACCAGATTTTAATCAGTTGTTGATGTTGATCTAATTTACACTTGGCTTGGGTTCTTACTTCTTCTAACTTCATCAGAGCGTTAATACGAGTTTCTAAAGGGGGACATTCTTCTTCTTGAACCTTTTGTGACAATTGAAGTGAAGGAAGAAGAATATGAGGTGGAAAAATGGCCTCTCTGCCATAAACGAGGAAAAAAGGGGGAATTACCTATAGCAGCTTTGGGTGTTACCCTATCAGCCCACAGTGCGTTCAGCAGTGCGTTGTGCCAATTCTTGTGATTTTCATCCACGGTTCTCTTGATAATCTTGATCAAGTTCTTGTTGGTTGATTCTGCTAAGCCGTTACCCTGGGGGTAGTAACTCGCGGAATACTTAAGCTTTATTCATTTTTCTAAGGCGAACTCACTCATCTCAAGAGAGGAAAAGTATGAAGCGTTATCGAAGACTAGACAATCAGGGATGCCAAAACGGGTAATGATATTCGAGTTCAAAAAAGCGATCACTTGACTTGTGTTAACAGTTTTTAGCGCGTCGGCTTCAGACCATCGAGTAAAGTAATCAGTGGCTGTCACAATATACTTGTGTTGTTGTGAGGATGGATGGTTAATAGGACCAATGATATCAAGGCCCCATTGTTGGAAAGGAGAATCGACTGTAACGGGCTGTAAGGGGAAGGCTGGTTTTTGCAATCGCCCTGACGCTTTCTGACAAATGATACATTTTCGACACAAGGCGTGGGCGTCTCTAAAAAGCATTGGCCAGTAATAACCATCTCTTAAGACTTTATGAGTAGTGGTATCGCCATCGAAGTGACCACCAGCTTCACCTGCATGCAACTCGAGCAAAACTTTCTCTGCTTCGTCCTTTTCAAGACAACGCATCAGCACGCCATCAAAATTTTGATGAAACAGTATACCGTTAACTAGATGAAAGGAGGTAGAATTTAGTCTCAATGCTCTTCTCTTGGCAGGGTCAAGGTGACGGGGTACTGATCCATGTTGAAGACAGTGTCTAATATCGTTGTACCAAGGACTCACTAGGTTTTGTGTGCAACAAATCAAAATGTGATCGTGGTGTTCTAGGTCTGACGTATCATTATCTTCTTTTTTTTAGTTTCCGAATCAACTACCAATTTACACAAGCCTTGGCCTCTCACGATCTGAGCTGGGGTGATTTCTAGGTCATACTCCTGTAAGGAGGTGACCCAGTTGGCTCTTTTCTCTCCTAACTCTTTTTGC